>JAVRXN010000006.1:8965810-9110810 GCA_033556935.1 Timema podura | reverse complement strand
AGTAATAGTAGTAGTAATAGTAGTGGTAATAGTAGTAGTAGTAGTAGTAATAGTAGTAGTGGTAGTAGTAGTAATAGTAGTAGTAGTAGTAGTAGTAGTAGTAGTAGTAGTAGTAGTAATAGTAGTAGTGGTAATAGTAGTAGTAGTGGTAGTGGTAGTAGTAGTAGTAGTAGTAGTAGTGGTAATAGTAGTAGTAGTAGTAGTAATAGTAGTAGTAGTAATAGTAGTAGTAATAGTAGTAGTAGTAGTAATAGTAATAGTAATAGTAGTAGTAGTAGTAGTAGTAGTAGTAGTAGTAGTAGTAGTAGTAGTTTAAACACCTTCTTCGATGGCCGCGTGGTCTAACGCGTTACTTTCGCAATAAACAAAACTGCCGATGACAGGGAGATCGGGGTTCAATCACGGTCTGGTACATTGAGGAAAGTTCCCCCTAAATGATTTACCACTCTCATTCCACACAAATGCGGGTACGATTCCTCTAAATTCAGCCTTTCTCATCCCTAACAAATTGGCGTAGCTAGTACATAAGCGTATATCCCGAACGGGTAGTAAGACGCGGTGATAAATGAACGCGAGCCTTTGTAGACCCGGCTTATGTTCAAAATCCATGCTTCAATATTTTTCTCATCAATAAGTTAACTAAAATAATCTTAAGGTTGGCCCGACAGTTGTCTCCCCCCCACTCCCCCCATCCTCCGTGCTTCCTATCCCCTCCTCCCCCCTTCTTATAACCCACTCGTCTCTTAACCCACTATATCTTGAAGTATAATAGACTATAAGTGCCATCTCTACCATTTAACCTCTTCAGTGGAAGCCGCCATTGCAAAAGATGTTCATCTCTACCAAGAACAATGGCCAATGAATTACCTGGACGTGTTCTCTTTAGGTAAAGTTTTTAAATCGATACGGTCTAGACGAAACAGTTCAAACTCACTCGAAGAAGACAACTTTCACCACGGAAGGTTTTCAGTAGACTGGTATGTCCCCACCTGATCTTCTCAAGTCTTACCAGAGCAAAACAATTTAAAGCTCTCAAAGACCCTAAAGCTAGGTTTCCACATGCAATGATTATTGGCGCCAGGAGTATGCCAGTTTAATGGCGCCAATATTAATAGCGTCAGTTTTGTGTTTCCACATTCATCAATCAGTTTTCTACTGGCGCAGTATTCAACATGGCGTCAACTGCCGTAGTTAATGCAAGTATTGATGTCGTAGCGCAAATTGTGTCTTTAGAACTCCAGAAAAAATTAAAAAGAAAGAAGCGAAAGCATAGATTATGGGCTCGTAAATGGAT
Source organism: Timema podura (assembly GCA_033556935.1). Classification (NCBI taxonomy): domain Eukaryota; kingdom Metazoa; phylum Arthropoda; class Insecta; order Phasmatodea; family Timematidae; genus Timema; species Timema podura. The sequence continues at coordinate 9,109,516 of JAVRXN010000006.1, read as the reverse complement.
TTCAAATACTACGTATTTTGGCCTTTGCAGCGCTTAAATTCTGTGTCTGCATCGGACATAACCTCGACTATTTTTCTCAATGTCTCGTCTTTTATTTATGTCTTTATAAATGAAGAAATGTTGTGGTTACACAAGCATGGATACTGTTCATATGCCTCGAGGAACATTATTATATATTTTGTTGATCATTTATTTTCTAGTGTCGCCATCGTTCGTAAAAAAAAAAATTAGCAATTTAAACACTGCTTACAAACCAACAAGTTACTGGCGCCAAAAAGTTCAATTGCTCCTTACTTTACTGGCGCTATGATTAGTGGCGCTAGTCATACGGCGCCAGTTGAATTTACATGTTTCCACATGCCACTAAACTGGCGCCAGTCGAGTGGCGCCACTAATCATTGCATGTGGAAACCCCGCTTTATCCCCAAGATCTCTCGTTTTGAACTCGAATCTAGCCTTCTCGAACGCTTCGAAAACGATGAGAAAACATTGAACTAAAATTGTTCGTATTCGAAATGAGTGGTCGAGAAAACAACCGTTCGAATTCGCTTTAAGTTGTATACACTATTTATTTATTTAGCACCGCGTCTTACTACCCGTTCGGGTTATACGCTTAAGTACTAATTACACTAATGGATTAGGAATTGGGAAGGTTGAATTTAGAGGAAGTAAACCCGCATTTGCGTGGAGGGAGAGTGTAAAACCATTTAGGAAAAACCACCCCCAGTTCACCCGACCGAGATTCGAACCTCGATCTCCCCGTCCTCGGTGGTCTAGCTCAACACGACTGGCGCGTTAGCCAACTACGCCATCGAGGCGGGTTTATTCACTAGTAAATAAAATATCTTTATAAGCAGGTGTTTTAAGCTAGGGTTGCAATGCATCATGGGTCAACTTAAAGCGTGTGAATCACTGTGCAGATTCCGCTTTCTATTTTTCAGCGAACGTGTGAATCAAGCTTACCACAACATAAATGTTCCTACCGTAACTCTACACAAGATGGCGCAGGCAGAACATGTTTTATATGACTTTTAGTTTGTTTGTTTTTCTCTTTTCGCGCTTCAGATGAGTTATTATAAAACTTTTCCTGGCTTTCATTTAACTTTTCTGTTTGCATGCCCAGGAACCTAGGCTAAACATATCTGTTAGCGCGGAAAGAGATGAATATGTTTTTCATCTCGTCAGCTCAATTAAGGTAGTAGCGTTCCCTTGAGAAAAAAAGGTGGACACCAGATATTCGCAGAAAAGAATAAACTACGATGAACAAGAGCTATATGTAGTCCCATTTTGTTTGAGGTTCAAAGTAGACAGTAATCCCTTACCCCTTGAGGCTCAAAGTAAACAATCACCCCTTACCCCTTTCACTAAGTAGAGCTATATGGTGTCCCATTTTGTTTGAGGCTCAAAGTAGACAATCACCCCTTACCCTCTCCACTAAGTAGAGCTATATGGTGTCCCATTTTGTTTGAGGCTCAAAGTAAACAACCACCTCTTACCCTCTCCACTAAGTAGAGCTATATGGTGTCCCATTTTGTTTGAGGCTCAAAGTAGACAATCACCCCTTACCCTCTCCACTAAGTAGAGCTATATGGTGTCCCATTTTGTTTGAGGCTCAAAGTAAACAACCACCTATTACCCTCTCCACTAAGTAGAGCTATATGGTGTCCCATTTTGTTTGAGGCTCAAAGTAGACAATCACCCCTTACCCTCTCCACTAAGTAGAGCTATATGGTGTCCCATTTTGTTTGAGGCTCAAAGTAAACAACCACCTCTTACCCTCTCCACTAAGTAGAGCTATATGGTGTCCCATTTTGTTTGAGGCTCAAAGTAGACAATCACCCCTTACCCTCTCCACTAAGTAGAGCTATATGGTGTCCCATCTTGTTTGAGGCTCAAAGTAGACAATCACCCCTTTACCCCCTCCATTAAGTAGATATATATTGTGTCCCATTTTGTTTGAGGCTCAAAGTAAACAACCACCTATTACCCTCTCCACTAAGTAGAGCTATATGGTGTCCCATTTTGTTTGAGGCTCAAAGTAAACAACCACCTCTTACCCTCTCCACTAAGTAGAGCTATATGGTGTCCCATTTTGTTTGAGGCTCAAAGTAGACAATCACCCCTTACCCTCTCCACTAAGTAGAGCTATATGGTGTCCCATTTTGTTTGAGGCTCAAAGTAAACAACCACCTCTTACCCTCTCCACTAAGTAGAGCTATATGGTGTCCCATTTTGTTTGAGGCTCAAAGTAGACAATCACCCCTTACCCTCTCCACTAAGTAGAGCTATATGGTGTCCATTTTGTTTGAGGCTCAAAGTAAACAACCACCTATTACCCTCTCCACTAAGTAGAGCTATATGGTGTCCCATTTTGTTTGAGGCTCAAAGTAAACAATCACCCCTTACCCCCTCCACTAAGTAGAGCTATATGGTGTCCCATTTTGTTTGAGGCTCAAAGTAAACAACCACCTCTTACCCTCTCCACTAAGTAGAGCTATATGGTGTCCCATTTTGTTTGAGGCTCAAAGTAGACAATCACCCCTTACCCTCTCCACTAAGTAGAGCTATATGGTGTCCCATCTTGTTTGAGGCTCAAAGTAGACAATCACCCCTTTACCCCCTCCATTAAGTAGATATATATTGTGTCCCATTTTGTTTGAGGCTCAAAGTAAACAACCACCTATTACCCTCTCCACTAAGTAGAGCTATATGGTGTCCATTTTGTTTGAGGCTCAAAGTAAACAATCACCTCTTACCCCTCCACTAAGTAGAGCTATATGGTGTCCCATTTTGTTTGAGGCTCAAAGTAAACAATCACCCCTTACCCCCTCCACTAAGTAGAGCTATATGGTGTCCCATTTTGTTTGAGGCTCAAAGTAAACAATCACCCCTTACCCCCTCCACTAAGTAGACCCATAATGTGTCGGTAAAGTATCGATGTTTTACCTTCACTACCGCATCCCTAGTTGCACGACCTTTACAACCCCCGCCCTCCCCCCACATTCACTCATTACCCTGTTTAGTTTAGTTTTATCACTGCGTCTTACTACCTGTTCAGGTATACGCATATATGATAATAAAATTACTCTAATAGGGTAGGAATGAGGAAGGGAGCATCTTATACTCTGGAAACTATTTAGGAAAAAACTCTCTTCAGTAGACCCGAATGAGATTCGAACCCTGATCACCACGACAGTGACGCCTTGTACCACTCTGCCACTGAAGAGAGTCTCTGTTTAGTTCTAGTCCCAAATGAGATGGACCACCATACTGCTGAGTGTTTTCAGGACGGAGAGGGTGAGTGAGTCAGACTCTACCCCCCTCCGTTTTCTCTCTTTCTCTAAATGACGTGTGGGGTGTTTTTTTTTTCATCCCACACGCGCGCATACAATTAATATTCCTAGCGGAGCTTGTGTGCTATCCATTACACTAATTATAGTGCTCCATCTTCGGGCATGAAAATGTTGTTAAATCTTTTGTTGATTTTTTTTTCTTTGTCATGAGAATAATTAGATTGAGTTTTTTTGTAAAACACTATTTTAAGACTTAGGGGTCATCCTCTCATCCATAAACCACGTAACGCTGTTGAGAGGGGTGCAAGCTCTAATGGCTACATGGTGTTACATGTGGGAGCTCTAATGTCTACATGGTGTTACATGGAGGAGCTCTAATGTGTACATGGTGTTACATTGGGGAGCTCTAATGTCTACATGGTGTTACATGGGGGAGATATAATGTCTACATGGTGTTACATGGGGAGCTCTAATGTCTACATGGTGTTACATGGAGGAGCTCTAATGTCTACATGGTGTTACATGGAGGAGCTCTAATGTCTACATGGTGTTACATGGGGGAGCTCTAATGTCTACATGGTGTTACATGTGGGAGCTCTAATGTCTACATGGTGTTACATGGGGGAGCTCTAATGTCTACATGGTGTTACATGTGGGAGCTCTAATGTCTACTTTGTGTTTCATGGAGGAGCTCTAATGTCTACATGGTGTTACATGGGGGAGCTCTAATGTCTACTTTGTGTTTCATGGGAGGAGCTCTAATGTCTACATGGTGTTACATGGGGGAAGCTCTAATGTCTACATGGTATTACATGGGGGAGATATAATGTCTACATGGTGTTACATGGGGGAAGCTCTAATGTCTACATGGTGTTACATGGGGGAGCTCTAATGTCTACATGGTGTTACATGGGGGAGCTCTAATGTCTACATGGTGTTACATTGGGGAGCTCTAATGTCTACATGGTGTTACATGGGGGAAGCTCTAATGTCTACATGGTGTTACATGGGGGAGCTCTAATGTCTACATGGTGTTACATGGGGAGCTCTAATGGCTACATGGTGTTACATGAGGGAAGCTCTAATGTCTACATGATATTACATGGGGGAGCTCTAAATTTTAATGTTGGAAAACTAGTATTATTGTTCATGTTTTCAGCGTTAATAAACATAACATATTGATAATTTCTGATTCAGAATTGTATTAAATCTGAGTTCCTCTTTTAGTGTTACAAAAGCTTCCCAATGAAAACTTATATGGTATATCTTCAGGGGGTATAAAATCATGGCATAGCATAGCAAAATATATAATATATAAGGTCATTCAAAGATCAATGTCCAAATAAAGTGACCAGATGACTTCTTCTGGTTTGACTGCAGTGAGATCATTCCAGGATCACCAAGAGCCAGGCCCCACCAACATTTCTCCCACTTTTTTTAACATAATTTTATTTTCTCTCTTTTCATTCTATAAAATATTTCGTAAAAAAACATGAGTAAGAAGTGGAACACCGTTTTCTACCCACGCGGTAAATTATTGGGATCGCTATACAGTATCCGAGTTAAGATTATTTACTCCTCTCTCCAAACGTAACGCGAGGACTGTACCAGCGCTCTAGTGACCGAACATAGAAGCTGAACAGGGCCAGCTCTGACAGGTCCTTTCAAGGAAGCCACACCCGGTGTGAGTTGTCTCTCAAAGTCAATCCCCCTACCATTACGGTGCGAGCTTTACACTAGCGAATGGGGACTGTCTAAGCTAGCCCACTATACGATTTTGTTTTGGCGTTCATGTGTTTGTTTGTTACTATTTTATAAAGCCCACGAAGTAAGTTGAAGCGTGAAGATGATTAATTAAAATGAATAAAGTAAAATTTACTATTTAAAAACTTCGTTTTCGTCACTAAAACTGCAAGAAAAACTTGAAATTAAACGTTAAGAATCACAACAGCTTAATGACCTTACATTTATGCAGGTGGCTGGTAAGGAAAAAAAAACCTAAATGATTTTCCTTCTTTATCTTTACTCAAATTCGGGTACATTTCCTCTCAAATATATCTTCCTAGCCCCTTACTTCGTTGACGTAATTAATGTATTAGTATAGGACGAACAGGATCAACACGCAATGAACAAAAAAACAAAAAATTGAAGCATTTAACGAGCACTTTTTAAATCGTATGACCGGCACACGACTTACAAACTAACTTCATACTAGAACAGACATACCACCCAATCCCCCGGTCACTAAATCATCACTGTGAAAGGGAAAAACCCACATTTCTCCGATGATTAAAACAAATTAATCCTACCTAGATCTGTACCCAGGGTCCTTATAATGGAAGCAAACACGATACCCACTGAGCTGAAATATAGTACATATTCAAATTTACATTATTATTATTAGTATTATTAGAACCGAGTCTTACTACCCGTTCGGGTTATACGCACTTACGCTAATGTGTAATGGTAGGGTGATTGTGAGATGAAATGGAGGACCTACAGTTTAACGTGGGATCCGAACCACGGTGGAGGCCTGGCATTCCACACATTCATAAGTTGTGATTAATACACGTCCTGTCAGAGGTAAAGGAAGGGTTTGGCAATCAGATAAATCTGTGCCGGGACCGAGGATCGAACCCCGGACCCCTCCAACACAGAAGTCTGACACCTTACCCCTAGACCACCAGGTCACCTTCAAATTTACAGAATCTAGTTTTGTCCAGTGGCGTACATGGGAATAAACACAAAAGGAGGGCGCAGGGTACCAGAACAGAAGGTGTCGCTCCACGTAAACATCTGGTGGCAGGTGAAATCCTTTCCGAACCTGATTACACGTCTTTTACCTTAATTAACCTCTGCCACCCCTTCACACCCCACACCCGCACGCCCACCCTAGCGTCCTTCTCTATTCCTTCTCCCCTCCCTCCCACCCCTGACACACAGCACTACCTCGTAAGGATTCGTTGACGCGCTTTGACGTCACGGTAATTGAACTAGAGAGCGATGGTTTCAAACATGTGGTACCCACACCCCAAGGGGTGAGTGAAAATAAATTATATTGAGATCTTGGTGGGATAAAACTTCCAGATTATAAATTTAAAAAATTTGTAGGCAACATTAATTATACTATACTATTTTATTAGTTATTTTATAGGTTTTGATAATATCCGTCAAAAGTGACAGCTGCATATATCATTACTTTTAGTATGGGTACGTGAAAATAGATCTAGTAGCTATTCTACATGTCAAGTAGATGTTATTACAAAGAACATTGAACTGTAGTAACTTTTCTAGTTGTCAGATAAGGTTCTTCCTATGAACATTGGACTGTAGTAACTTTTCTAGCTGTCAGATAAGGTTCTTCCTATGAACATTGGACTGTAGTAACTTTTCTAGCTGTCAGATAAGGTTCTTCCTATGAACATTGGACTGTAGTCACTTTTCTAGCTGTCAGATAAGGTTCTTCCTATGAACATTGGATTGTAGTAACTGTTCTAGCTGTCAGATAAGGTTCTTCCTATGAACATTGGATTGTAGTAACTGTTCTAGTTGTCAGATAAGGTTCTTCCTATGAACATTGGACTGTAGTAACTTTTCTAGCTGTCAGATAAGGTTCTTCCTATGAACATTGGATTGTAGTAACTGTTCTAACTGTCAGATAAGGTTCTTCCTATGAACATTGGATTGTAGTAACTGTTCTAGTTGTCAGATAAGGTTCTTCCTAAGAACATTGGACTATATTAAGTATCTTCACTGTCATTTTCATGGGAAAATTAGAATCTCCATTTTGTTTGTAATGTTAAAAGGTGCCAATAGAGAAATTTAATCAAAAATCGTTAGACCATATTTTGAGAAAAAAGGTGTTTTTTTTCATTCGTGAGTAGACAACACTAGATGCGGATATGTGATCAAAATAGGATATCTTGCTTATAAAATGTCCAATTTGGATATTTCCGCAGCTATTTGAGATACGAAATATCATTGTAAAGTTGTAGTACTATTAAAGTTAAAAATCTTTTATTTGAAATATATATTTTACCAAACAAATTTGTAGCATCGGATGGTCAATAAAATACACAACTGCTATATCGATGGTTGAACCTTACCCCATTTGTCCGTGATTGGAGGCGACGTGGAAGAGCGACCTAACTTCTGCTATGCACACCTTCCTTCACCCGAGAGAAAAAGTATACTGACGGAGCGAATTGAACGGCGATTTTGCGAACCCCACATGTGGGCTGGGCATGCGCAGTTATAGTTATTCTCTTCTAGGTTGTGCCAGAAAAAACCACCGGTCTCCCGAGGCACGTAGAAATGCGCATAACATTGTTCCTTGATATTCTAGAATCTTTCCCCTCTTGCTTACCCTTCATGCCCCTCCTCTTTTGTTGTATCTGTATATATATTTGTGTCTGTCCCAATGTTCGACACAATTGGGACAGAGCTGGTTTAGGACTAGTACAAGCTTCGGCTTTCTGCTTTTGAAAATGTAAGAATCCAAATTCTATCTCGGCTAATTTAACATCTTTTTTTATATATTTTTTTATTATTTCAAAATTCCTTTTTGGCTTAATATTTTTGTTATCTTAAAAAAAATTAAATTTAAATATAAGTCTGGCAATTAACTTGTAATGGCGTCTTGTCACCGGTTGAGGTGTAATGATTTATTTGTATTAATTACGGTGGAACTCTAAATTAATTATTGCTTCATATTGTGGTATTGGACTTATAAGCCTATGTTGTCTTTTTACAACACGCCAGGGCGAAATGGGCGTAGTCACGATTTATAACTAATACAAATTATGTTAGGGGAACTATTGACATTTACTGTTATGTTTATATTAAATAGTCTTGTTGATATAATACTTAGATTTCTTGGGGTTATTTCGCAACCTATTAATGTTTTCATCTTGAGAAATATTTACCTTTTAGACTTGAGAGTCAATGTTGTCGCAATACAACACGCCAGCGCTGATTGAACCAAATCAGGATTGATAGGGTAAATAATTATTAGACCGATTGTATTGTCCATATTTACTATTATTCTATTATATATATAATAACCGTACATTCTTTGTTTACTTGTAAAGAAAATATTACTCTAATTGTAACTTTATTGTTGGCAGAATATCATTTCTGCCCAGACCCGTTATAGCGGGCTAATTTTCAATGTTAAAGTCCAAAGCACTTGTACATAATGTACATATAATTGTTATAACAACAATAATTAGTACTTATTTGAATTGTTAAACTTCGGATTGTCCTATCCAAAATAAATATTGGTTCAACATGACTAATTCTTTTATTTTTAACTACTATATACCATCACATGTCCTAGGTTTTTTGGTTGTTTAATGTAATGTATCTAATATTTTTCAGTGGTTAGGAAGGGTGACGCATTTTAAGGCTCTCTAGTGATAGACGACTCCCTTATATTTTGATACTCTCAATAACAGGTGGGAGTGGCGGGATTAGACGCGTAATGTTTCTCTATGGAACATTTCTAGTCTTGAACTCATGTGCACTCACTCTTGTTATTGTTATTTAACCTTTTGTATTTTCCTTGTATTATTTTGTGGCCTCCTCGCCTGAGGACGCTACAAGAAAAGCTGCGCAAACTCTGCTATATTTCAGAGTGAAGGCACCTTGTGAGTTTTGTTTGTTAATTGTCTTTGAAATTGTTTCATGAATCACTCCCGCCATGGACACCACCACCTCTGGAGGCGTAATCAGCACAAGAACTGATGTATACCGGCTCAGTAGCTCCGATCTTCGCCAGGAGCTCAAGAGAAGAGATATTCAATTCCCCCCCGACGCTCCTATGGCCGTGTTGCGGTCATTGCTGTCCGAGAACATTATTAGTAAGTCCAGCGATCCTTTTAATTTAGAACCTCGTGATGACGTTAGCCATCCTTCCCTTGAAGATAAGGAACAGGAAAAAATAGAAACTGTAAGGATAGAGGGAGGTTGTGGGCTCCCGATCCCCTCTAGTGTTCCCACCCCTAGTTTAGTGTTATCTAATTCACTTGCCAAAACTCAAAGTATTGTAGCTAGCGAGCGTGTAAAACTATGGCCGATTTGCGATGGGTTATCGTCCTCTGATTTATTTAACTTTCTGTTAGAGGTGGACAGGATTTGGAAATTGAGACTTGTAGGAGATTTGGAGTTACTCACGCTATGCGTTGGCAAGACGTCAGGGTTTTTGGCGCATCTAATCACTGAATGCATCCAACTAGGTCTCCCCTGGGTTAGAGTGAAAAGTCGAATATTAGAGTCTCTAATATCTAAGAGAGAGAAGGATACTCTATGTAATCGAATGGTTCGGCGCTTCCAACTTCCACACGAACCCTTTAGATTATTTATTTTGGCCATTTCAGAGGCTATTGGGGTGTTAGATCTCAAAATGCCGGAGGAAGAGGTAGTTGAAATCATTCTGGAAAATGTGTCCCCCCTGACGAGAAGGCATTTTGTGTTTTTGAATAAGCCTTCTACCCTTTCTGAGCTTTACTCATTAGCTTCTTGTATTGAGGGTTCTCTGGTAGCCGAGAGGGAGTATTTGCACGAGTTTCCTACACAGGTGTCCCGTAACTTTAAACAGGAAAGGTCCCCCCCATTTTCAACTATAACCCGGCCTACTGAGGGAGCCAGTTCTAGTTCTGCTGTGAGGGATGTAGGCGCGATAAGGGCAAGGAGACCTTTTGATATCACTCGCGTCCGATGTTACCGTTGCCGCCAATTAGGGCATCTTCAGAGGGATTGTAATGGGGGAAACGCGTAACGCGTGGTGTTGGCAAGGGGACCACCGCGCGTACGATTCCAAAACATTCTAGCCCCCTTCCCCCCATCATTAAGTTTTCTATCAGATCGGTGTCGGGCTCTGCCTTACTTGATACCGGCTCATGTGGTTCATTTATTAGTAATAATTTTGTGGATATCTTAAAGAAAAATGGGAAGATATCGGTGGAAAAAACTGGTATTAGGACCTTTGTTTTGGGTAATGGTAATCTCTTAAGAGTTAGCGAGAGAGTAGTCTTGTCCATAAAAATTATGGGGTTTTCGTGGAAGAGAAGCTTGTTTTGTGTTCCATTGCTTCCCTTTGACATTATTTTGGGGAACGACTTCCTGTGGGGAACTGGGGCCGTTATTAGTCTGGCGAGAAGGGATTTAAGTTTTGAGTTCTCACCCAGAGTTAGAATCCCCTTTTGTAAAGATTGTATTGTTCCTAGCTTATGTTCGTTTGGAATTGGGGAAGAAGCCATTAGGGAGCTGATTTCTAAATTTTCTGACGTCATTACTAGCAGGTGGGGTAGGTGTGAGGTCCTACCGTACGAAATTGTAATGACTGACAATATCCCCATAAGATCTGGTCCTTACTCGTGCGCTCCTCCCAAGATGAAAATCTTCCGGAAATTGATTGATGACTTGGAATCAAAAGGGGTAATACGCCCCTCTAACTCACCATTTGCTAGTCCCGCGTTCATCATACCCAAAAAAGGGGAGGGATATAGGTTAATTGTAGATTACAGGAAGGTCAATAAGAAAATCCTGTTCGACCCATACCCGATGCCGAGCATTGAGTCGGCATTCCAGCATCTCGGTAGAGCTAGAATATTTAGTCTGATTGACCTCAATGCGAGTTTTTTACAATGTGCCTTGACAGAATCGTCAAAAAAGTTTACCGCCTTTGTCACTCCCTGGAGACAATACGAATTTAATTGTGTTCCCCTTGGGTGTAGCATTGGGGGACAAGCCTTAAGTCGCGTATTAGATCTTGTTTTTTCTGACATTAAATTTGAGTATGTATTTAACTACTTGGATGACATATGCGTGTACAGCAATACTTTAGAGGAACATTTGGTGCATTTGGAGGAAGTTTTGACTAGGCTGCGGCGAGTAGGACTAACCGTGAATCCCGACAAGGTTACTTGGGCTAAACCCTCCATCAAATACCTGGGGTACGTCATTTCAGAGGGGAATCTTCTTATTGATCCCGAAAGGATCAGTCCCATTATTAATTTTGCTCCCCCCTCTAATCTTAAGGGAGTAATGCGTTTTGTGGGCATGTGCGCCTATTACGCCAGGTTTGTCCCGTCCTTCTCGGAGATTACTGCCCCCCTTAATGCCTTAAAAAGAAAAGGAGTGGCCTTTAGTTGGGGTGAAGAGCAGGCACGAGCTTTTAACCTGTTAAAGGAGAAGCTAATCTCTCCGGAGGTTTTGAGGATGCCGGATTTTTCTCTCCCCTTCCTCCTCCACGTAGACGCGTCTTCTGTGGCGCTTGGGGCTGTATTGTCTCAGAGGTCATCGGAGGGAGTCCGACCGGTAGCTTTTGCTAGTCGAACTCTCACCGATGCTGAGAGGCGATATAGCACCTATGAAAAGGAATGCCTTGCCTGCGTCACGGGCATTGAGCGTTTCGCTGACTACCTCGAACAGAGGGAGTTTGAGCTGTACACGGATAACCAGGCCCTTGCGTGGATGCTGAACCACCCCAAGCAACTAGGGAAAGTGGGGAGATGGGTGTGGAGGTTATCTAGGTTCAAGTTCTCCACTCATCATGTATCCGGTAAACATAACGTAGTAGCTGATGCCTTATCCCGCATGGCCGAGGAAAAGTGTCCCATTGGTTCTCTCGAGGTGGCTCCCGCCTCCTGCGTCATTAGATCCATTCCTGAATCCTTTGTGGCAATCGGGGATCACCAAAATAGTGATCCGTGGTGTATTGATATCATGAGTAAATTATCTAGAGGAGAAAAGGTAGGGTCATATTCTGTATTTAATGGGCTATTAGTTGTGACTAATTCGAAAGGGAAGAATAGGAAAGTGGTTGTACCGGGTGCGGTCAGACCAATGCTACTTAGATATTTTCATGATTCTGCCTTTGGTGGTCATCTTGGAGTTTTAAAAACCGTACGGAAAATTTCTAATGAGTTCTTTTGGCCAGGTTTATACAACGATGTAAAAGCGTGGGTTGGCAAGTGTGAGAGCTGTCAGAAAGCTAAACCAACCCAAAATTCCAAAGTTGGGTTTCATTCGGCCGGTGTTGCCCAACGTCCCTGGGATAAAGTCTTCATCGATTATATTGGGCCAATCACCCGTTCTACTCTTGGCAATTCATGTATTCTTATATTAGTTGACGCCTTTTCCAAGTTTGTAGTGCTCATTCCCTTGCGCAATATGAAGGCGACCACTACCGTTAACGCCCTCTGCAGACGAGTTTGGAATCTTTTTGGGGCACCTCGTGTCGTGGTTAGTGACAATGGGCCTTGTTTCCGTTCTCTTGGTTTTAAGAATATGTGCTTTAACTGGGGGATTAAGCACGTGACTACCAGCCCCTACCACCCGGGACCCAATCAGGTGGAAAGATTTAACCGCAATTTGGTAATAGCGCTTACTATTTATCACTGTGAGGCACAGCATAAGTGGGATCAGGATTTAGACTTCTTAAATTTAGCATTTAATTCTGCCTTCCATGAGTCCATAGGCTGTTCGCCAGCCTCTATCCTTCTTGGTCGGGAATTAAACCACCCCCTCTTAGCGATTTGGAACGTTGATTCGCTGTTAGAGAATTCCGATGATTCCTCCCATAAGGAGAGATGTCGGCGTGCCCTGGATCATCTAAAAAGGGCTCAAAAAAGGGTGGCTAACGCCTATAATAAGGGTAGACTCCCCGTCCCTTATATTGTAGGGGATTGTGTGTTATGTAAGGAATTCCCCTTGAGCTCCTCGGCAGATAGAAGATCGGCGAAGCTGTGCCAGAGGTGGAGTGGCCCATGGACCATTGATAAGTTTTTAACCCCCGTGACCGTCTATCTTAAGAGTGTGAAAGATGCGTCTATTTGTAGACGAGCTCATGTCAGTCATTTAAAGAAAGCCTGAGCCCAATTGTCCCTAGTGACATGGTGTGGTATAAATATTTTTTAAAAAAAAAAAATTATTTTGTAAATGTTTTGAATGTTAGTCTTTTGTGTCGACGATATCTTGATTTAGATTTGCAATACCTAATTCCCTGGGCCCAGGGCAAAGAACTTGAAAAGGTATTAAGAGGAATATTGGTGAAATGTGCCGGACACGTGTATGCTTGATCAAGAAGTATCTACGTGAAAGTGACGAGTGCGCGCCTAATGAACCAGTGCGCCATGTGACCATAGACTGGCTGCGGCATATGATGGCTAGTTTGTTAAAAACTTTATATATATATATATATTTTTTTTGACGTTGGATATAGGTCCTATTAGTTAGGAGTGTAAATTTTTTTGGTCAGTTTACTGCTTATGTTTTTTGTTTGTTGTACAGCCCAGAGGAGTCCTGTCATCTCCTTCTTCTCCCTCCCCTTCCCTTGTCTTGGTGCGCATGCCTCGTGGGTAGATCCTGAAGAGGCGAGCGTGGTGTGGGAAAGACTATGGTGACGGCTCTCGAGTCAACGGTCGGCAGGAACAGTTTGGAGCTCCCACTGCTATTGTGTGCAGTAGAACGTCCCGGCGTAAAGAGCGGTGCCGAATCCCAGCGGCAGCCCAGGGCGGATCAACCCATCCGATCTACAAGGACTCGAAAAACAAAAAAAAATGATCTGATGCCAAGGATGAGAAAGATCATATACGATGGGGAAATCCTGGAGAACAACTTCCCGAGTACACCGTTGCTGCCCCATGGGATGTTCCAAAGGTCGAGTAGAAGAATGTGACAACCTTCTCCCTCCTCCCTGTCAACCCTGAAAGGGGGGGAGATTTGTAGCATCGGATGGTCAATAAAATACACAACTGCTATATCGATGGTTGAACCTTACCCCATTTGTCCGTGATTGGAGGCGACGTGGAAGAGCGACCTAACTTCTGCTATGCACACCTTCCTTCACCCGAGAGAAAAAGTATACTGACGGAGCGAATTGAACGGCGATTTTGCGAACCCCACATGTGGGCTGGGCATGCGCAGTTATAGTTATTCTCTTCTAGGTTGTGCCAGAAAAAACCACCGGTCTCCCGAGGCACGTAGAAATGCGCATAACATTGTTCCTTGATATTCTAGAATCTTTCCCCTCTTGCTTACCCTTCATGCCCCTCCTCTTTTGTTGTATCTGTATATATATTTGTGTCTGTCCCAATGTTCGACACAATTGGGACAGAGCTGGTTTAGGACTAGTACAAGCTTCGGCTTTCTGCTTTTGAAAATGTAAGAATCCAAATTCTATCTCGGCTAATTTAACATCTTTTTTTATATATTTTTTTATTATTTCAAAATTCCTTTTTGGCTTAATATTTTTGTTATCTTAAAAAAAATTAAATTTAAATATAAGTCTGGCAATTAACTTGTAATGGCGTCTTGTCACCGGTTGAGGTGTAATGATTTATTTGTATTAATTACGGTGGAACTCTAAATTAATTATTGCTTCATATTGTGGTATTGGACTTATAAGCCTATGTTGTCTTTTTACAACACGCCAGGGCGAAATGGGCGTAGTCACGATTTATAACTAATACAAATTATGTTAGGGGAACTATTGACATTTACTGTTATGTTTATATTAAATAGTCTTGTTGATATAATACTTAGATTTCTTGGGGTTATTTCGCAACCTATTAATGTTTTCATCTTGAGAAATATTTACCTTTTAGACTTGAGAGTCAATGTTGTCGCAATACAACACGCCAGCGCTGATTGAACCAAATCAGGATTGATAGGGTAAATAATTATTAGACCGATTGTATTGTCCATATTTACTATTATTCTATTATATATATATATAACCGTACATTCTTTGTTTACTTGTAAAGAAAATATTACTCTAATTGTAACTTTATTGTTGGCAGAATATCATTTCTGCCAGACCCGTTATAGCGGGCTAATTTTCAATGTTAAAGTCCAAAGCACTTGTACATAATGTACATATAATTGTTATAACAACAATAATTAGTACTTATTTGAATTGTTAAACTTCGGATTGTCCTATCCAAAATAAATATTGGTTCAACATGACTAATTCTTTTATTTTTAACTACTATATACCATCACATGTCCTAGGTTTTTTGGTTGTTTAATGTAATGTATCTAATATTTTTCAGTGGTTAGGAAGGGTGACGCATTTTAAGGCTCTCTAGTGATAGACGACTCCCTTATATTTTGATACTCTCAATAACAGGTGGGAGTGGCGGGATTAGACGCGTAATGTTTCTCTATGGAACATTTCTAGTCTTGAACTCATGTGCACTCACTCTTGTTATTGTTATTTAACCTTTTGTATTTTCCTTGTATTATTTTGTGGCCTCCTCGCCTGAGGACGCTACAAATTATTTCTGAGCTATAATCAAATATATCCTTTTTAATTCAGATTTTGAAAATGAATTTGATTCTCTCTTTGGCTGACAAAGATGTTTCTCTTTTCTCAATTTTTCTGTAACAGTGTTCCTAGTTCCTAATGCCATAGAGTAAGTAAGTAACAGTGTATTTCATTTATTCTCTTTGGCGTAGTGTTTTTACAACAATGTAAAGACCTATTATTGCGTTTTAAAAAAATATTACGAGTTTTCAATAAACATCTATTTTAAAATCAAATTAGGAGAAATCCTGTGTGGCACACCGTAACATTTATTTATCACAATTTCGCAATGTATACTTTCTGAGCTGAATGATGTTCTCACACCCTACTTACAGAATAAATTAATTTCCAAAACAAGCACAGCACCCAGTCCCCCGTCCATTGTTACAAAGTTGACTTGAACAGTTTTTGAGTACTTGTCTCGGATGAAACAATAAGAGAGAACATATAGCATTTCTATTTGACGGGAAGAGAAACTGTGTCGCGATTCTCCTTCCCACGCGAACCTCCTGATGATGTTGTTAATTAAATAATGTATATATTAATACATATTTTACAAGTTTTATTTTCACACATTAAGCTGCTACATTCAAGAAATTGCCCTAAAATACTCGCGTTTCTTCATCGTGTCTTTCTCTCAGAACACCTCGTTAACAAGTGCTGCAAATTATTCATACCCCCCACCAGTTTCATGGCTATAACATTAATTTTGATACTGAGAGCTGCTGAACTCTTGCGAGCACCAGCAAAACTACCTTTTAAAAAGAAATCAAAACAAATACAGTTTGCAAATGAAAAATATTGCTCTCTTTCTCGCACTCACACTGCGAGGTTTTTTTCTTTAATAATTACTAGAGCTAGAAACAAGCAAACCAAATGTTCCTAACCCGTAGCCTGCTCGCACGTGTACGGAAATGAATACACAACAGTACAGTCCGACTAATAGATTTGACACAAACTTAATTTAATTACACCAAAAGCTATGCAACAAAGCAGGATCATTACAGTACTCCCCTACTTTCTGAGTTATTTTTAGAAGAAAAATAAGTCAGGAAGTAATTCGGTCAGCTTGTTTTTACATTGAGCCCTTTGCACATATTATGACACCACTAAAGCTTATATATTTAACAAAAACTAGAAAACCAATGTATGGATTACATAGAGTAGCGGCAGGCATCAATCATCTGATATAATTTAAAATGTTTATCATTTACTTCAAAATCTCTCACTTAACAGTTCTAATAATGTTCATTTTGCTTTGCCATTTCCTTTTCTGATTTTAATGTTCTATGGCAGAAAGGTTTTAGAGTCTCACTTTAATTGATGTAATACACTAGACTAGTGATACAAAAGAGAATTATTGTTTAGAGTTTAGCTAGCCTTCTTACATGTACACTATTTTCACATGATAATATAATATAATAAACAACATAAAAAAAACATACACATTGCACTGCACATAATTAGCATGAAACTCTTGACAAAACACAAAATATAATATCTCTGACATTTCAGACTAAATTGGTAGTTCTCTTGAATAGCATTCAAAATATACACTATCCATATTTCGGTAGAATTATACCCTAAGTTAAATTCACATTACAAGAAGATCTTAAAAGATTTTTCTTATACACACTAAGTTTAAAACACAATTTACTAAGCTCATAGTAAAA
The DNA here is from genome assembly GCA_033556935.1 of Timema podura. Lineage (NCBI taxonomy): Eukaryota > Metazoa > Arthropoda > Insecta > Phasmatodea > Timematidae > Timema > Timema podura. The sequence goes on along the minus strand of JAVRXN010000006.1, from coordinate 9,092,240 downwards.
TCCTAATAAAATTTTTATCATCATGAGGAGATAAAACCTATTCCTACTCCAACTATACTTCCCTACTTTCCCTCTATCTTTGTCACTTTCTCAAAATAAGGTTTAATTTCATCCAAATGTTTAGGCTGATACACCTCTGCCATTACAGTTCTCGCTCGACCTCGTCCATCCTCTTGCCTCTGTCCCTGATTAGTATTTTGGGTTCCCATGTCTCTTTGTTCTCTGTACCTTGGTGGGTGATAATACTGATTGTATCCCTTCAGTCCCTGATTGTGATCATTTAGCCTATACTGTCCCTGGTTGAATCGTGGACCACTATCTTGGTTTCCCCTGCTCCTATTTCCTTGCCCTCTCTCCCAGTGTTGTGATGGAGGTGGTGTTCTGCTTTCTCTCTGAAACTGATAATTTGTTCTACCTTGTCCCTGTGGATGGTATTGACCCTTAAATTTCTGGAAACCTGACCAATTTGGTTTACTTTCTCTCCCTTCACTTCTTTCTAAATTTGAAGGTACGTGCCCATTTTGTGTTGAATCATGTTCCTGCACATCCCCTAAATATTCCCACTCTCTAGTTCTTTGACATCTATCATCAAATGCATTTAACACCCGTTCCATGTCTTGAAGGTCCTGTAAATTCGCGCCAATAAGAGCATCCTGTACATTTTGAGGAAAATGATATATTAAATGCCCCATGAGCCTATCTTCCTCTATCGGGTATTTCAAATACTTTGCTTGTACCTTATATTTGTGAAGATATTCACACATAGTTCCTGCTCGAACACTGTATTTACCATTGAAAATCTGCTGCAAAAAACTATCTTGTTTTACCTGTGACCAAAATTTTCCCAACAAAGCACTCTTTGCTTGCACAAATGTATCCCATTCTCCTTCTACAGAATTTGCCCAGGACCTAGCTTCCTCTCTTAATCCTGATAACAAGATGGCAATCTTATTTGCTTCACTAAATCGTTCCCCTTCCAAAGTACGCTCCACTTTTCGAATATATTGGATTGCCGAAATATTTCCTTTCTGCCCCTTGAATTTGGGAATTGAAGATAACATCTCCTCATTCACTCCTCTAAACAAGACACTATTATGACAAACATGACTATCAACTTTCTCTTTATTTTTGACTTCGTTAAATTTGCATTCTAAGTCCTCCACTTTGTTTTGTAATTTCTCAAGATTTTTCATATAGCTATCTTTTAACTTTTTGACCTTTTCCTCTATGCTTTCGCCTTTTTGGGTTAGTACATCTTCTACTTGCGACGTAATATAATCCCTGTTCACATCCAGTTGACCCTCCAGTTCTAACCTAACCTTACTGACTTCTCTTTCCAAGTTAGACTGAACTATTTTGACACTATTTTTTATTTGAACAATTTTGAACTCAATGCCTTCTACCTTATTTTCCGTGCTTTTGACTGTCTCTATCGATTTCTTTTCTAGCCCTTCTATTTTTTCATTCACTTTGTCAACTCCCCCAATTAAATCAAAATGAATTTTTCTTAAATTATCTTGTTTTTGTTCCAACTCGATTTGATTTTGTTTTACAGTGATCAAACTCTCATCCAGATCCTTTACCTTAACATTAAGTGCCTGGTGCGATATTTCCAGGTTATCTAGTTTACACTCTAATTTTATTCCTAATTCTTTAATATTGTTTTTTATTTCTTTATTATTATTTTCTATTTGGGTTCCCAATTTTTTATTATTATCTTCCATCTGACTCATTATAGTCATGATAAGTTGTTCAATTTTTTTGTTCCCTTCCCCTATTAAATTCTTTTCTACCTGAGCTGGTTCAGAATCTCTTTTACTATCCTCTATGTCTACAGTAGTTTTTTTGAATATCGAAATTTCATCACCCCCATCCTTTAATTTTGAATGTCCCTTTGAGCTATTTTCATCTAATATCTGATCCTCACTATTATTTCCTGACTCCCCTTCTTCTACCTGTTCTGTCACAGCAATGCACCCTTTATGTAAGTTTCTACTGTTTGCATTTCCCACCTTTAGTTTGTTTAATCTACTCTCATACATTTCATTTTCCCAATCCTCCTCACTCTCCTCTAATCCTTCTTGGTTATATGGTCTGTTCATGATGTCTTTATCTTCCGAACAAAATGGAAACTGACCTATCCCACTACTACACTCTTCCCCAATTAAATCCTCTTCTGATTCTAACATCATCAACTAAAAGAGTTGTTGAATTTCTTAAATATATTAATTTCTAAGTTTAAACACCTTTTAAGTTCTACTTACTTCATTAAATGTTATAAAGAATTCCCTTACTACAATGAACCCATCAATCAATTAATTAATATAATTAAATGTAACAAACAAAATATATATAACTACTGCTCTTCTGTTGATCTGTCCCTCGGTGATTGTCCAGCATCCGTTGATGAAATACTTCGCTGCTATCCACAATGACATTAATTAATTAAAATACTGAAATGTGACACAAACATTTTATTCATCTCCTTCTATTCTGTTGATCTGTTCCACGGCGACGGTCCAGCATCCGCTGCTCTGTTGCCTCACTGCTGTTATCAACAACATTAATTGATTAAATAATGAAATAATACCATGTAGCAAAACATATCTACGCTATTCAGTCGACCTGTCCCTCGGTGATTCCCCAACATCCGTTGATCGGTTACTTCGATGCTCTGTTGCTATTCTGCATTGTTGATGAAGTACCTACAGGAACGCCTTTGTGTGTCACAGCTGCTCCATTGCTGCATCTGCCCTTGGATTGGTTGGTAGCACCTATTAATTCCCCGTGTTCTCCGCGAGTATTTTATCAAGCCGTCGGTGAGCACCTTTTAAATTCCCGAGTTTACCGTGAGTGTTTTTTATCGTGCCGTCGGTGAGCACCTCTTAAATTCCCGAGTTTACCGTGAGTGTTTTTTATCAAGCCGTCGGTGAGCACCTCTTAAATTCCCGAGTTTACCGTGAGTGTTTTTTATCAAGCCGTCGGTGAGCACCTCTTAAATTCCCGAGTTTACCGTGAGTGTTTTTTATCGTGCCCCGCGATTGGGAAAGCCATTTGTCGCGATTCTCTTTCCCACGCGAACCTCCTGATGATGTTGTTAATTAAATAATGTATATATTAATACATATTTTACAAGTTTTATTTTCACACATTAAGCTGCTACATTCAAGAAATTGCCCTAAAATACTCGCGTTTCTTCATCGTGTCTTTCTCTCAGAACACCTCGTTAACAAGTGCTGCAAATTATTCATACCCCCCACCAGTTTCATGGCTATAACATTAATTTTGATACTGAGAGCTGCTGAACTCTTGCGAGCACCAGCAAAACTACCTTTTAAAAAGAAATCAAAACAAATACAGTTTGCAAATGAAAAATATTGCTCTCTTTCTCGCACTCACACTGCGAGGTTTTTTTCTTTAATAATTACTAGAGCTAGAAACAAGCAAACCAAATGTTCCTAACCCGTAGCCTGCTCGCACGTGTACGGAAATGAATACACAACAGTACAGTCCGACTAATAGATTTGACACAAACTTAATTTAATTACACCAAAAGCTATGCAACAAAGCAGGATCATTACAACTGATTTCAATTCTTCTCGAGTCTGCAAATGTATTGTAAATATTTCGGGACGTCCTCTTTGCTCAGAAATTTACTTGGCAGTGATGTTCATACGTCAGGCGAGTTCTTTATAGCGATGCATCCGACGGGATAGGAATATTCATGATTCGTTACTTTAACAGGTGAACTACAAGGGGAACTACTCCAAGACAGTGAAAAGGGGAAATATTTCAAGACATTTATTAGAGAAATTTTTTCAAGAGAGTTACTAGAAAAATTGGCTCAAGATCAAAGAACACCCATTCGTCACTAACATCGCGGAATTCCCTTTAAGCTCATGAAAACTACATAAAAACTGTCAAGATAACTATAGGCAGATAATCAAACTTGACGTACCTACTGAAGCAATATTACATCTAAAGAAAAGTTTAGGGGCGGTTATTATTATTATTATTTATTATTATTATTATTATTATTATTATTATTATTATTATTATTATTATTATTATTATTATTATTATTAACACCACGTCTTACTACCCGTTCAGGCTATACACACTTATGCTAATGTGTAATGGTAGGGTGATTGTGAAATGAAATAGAGTACCTACAGTTTAACGTGGGATCCGAACCACGGTGGAGGCCTGGCATTCCACACATTCACAAGTTGTGATTAATACACGTCTTGCCAGAGGTAGAAGGAAGGGGTTTGGCAATCAGATAAATATGTGCCGGGACCGGGGATAGAACCCCAACACCTTACCCCTAGACCGCCAGGTGTAATGAATTGCATGTACAGACAACTTTAATAAACCAAAAAGGGGGCTGCCGTAGCCCCTCTTTCCATCAAACATGCTTCATTCTATGGCAGCCTTATGTAGGAAGAAAATGTTACCCCCCTCCCTCCTATCATAAACTCTTCTCTATTCCCCCTCTCTCTCTCTCTTTTCACACAAAGGTTTTTTTTATCACGTCTTACTGCCCCTTCACTTTATACGCTTATGTTCTAATTATCCTAATAGTTTTAGGAATTAGGAAGTTTATATTTATAAGAAGTGTAACCTATGTGCGTGGAAGAAGAGTGGAAAACCATTTTGGAAAAACCACCCTTATTACACCCGACCGAGATTCGAACCTTGATCTCCGCATGATCACCAGCCTAGACTACTGCGAGAGTGGCTCCTCAGACCATGCAACCACCGAAGGGGGCTATTGTTTATTCCCCCCCCCCCCCATTTTTTTACAAAAGTATTTTTTAGTATCACGTTTTACTACCCTTTGGGTTCGCTTATAAATGTACTAATTACGCTAATGGATTTAAGGATTATGAAGGTTATATTTATAGTAAGTGCACCTACATTAGCGTGAAGGAAGAAGGGGGGGGGAAACAATTTTGGAAAAGCCACCCTCAATACCCCCTAACGAGATTCGAACCTCGATATCCCCGTCATCGGCGGTCTAGTCTACTGCTAGAGTATCGCCTTGGACCACGCGTCCACCGATACAGGTTTCCAACGTTAACTGAAATATTGTGAGACTCGGGGGGGGGGGGGGTGGAGGGAAGGGGAGGGGGCAGATATAGACGAAACATATTGAATTCTTCCGAGAGATGTAATAGAGTGTGAGAGAAGGAGAGAGAGAGATGAAATAGAGTGTGAGAGAAAGAGAGAGAGAGAGAGATGAAATACAAGCGACAGCTGCCCATAAAACTGGAAGAGAATATAATAAAACCCATTGGATGTAAAAGGGAATGGAGGAAGGGGTGGATGGGGTGTTGAATACGTAGGAGAAGGGGGTGGAAAGACGCTTCAACCCCCTTCCCCTTTACCATTCCCTTCCTTTCAAGGAATGTGAAACGAAGAATATGCGCCTAAAATTCCACGAAATATTGGTGTGGAATAACGTGGAAAATGTGTAGAGGTAATAAGGACGGAAAATATGTCACTTTTTTTCCCATCCAGGGGGGAGGAGGGGGTGGAGAAGTTTTCTGTTCCATCGATATGGATAAACATTATGATACAAGTCGAAGGTATGTAATATAAAGCCGTAACAAAATGTTTGCCGCCGTCATATCGTCATGCCACCTCGGTAAGCGAGAAATTGCCGCGCAGACGTTTAGCCCCAACCCCATATTTAATTCTACGATGTGTTGTTTCAAAATATGGTTCACGCCAAAATAAAGTCGAAAGTTCCAACAGGGCTCTTTCTCCTTTGCCAACCCTGTAGTTTGAGTTATACTAATAGAAACAAATGTGTTAGAATGCAACATTTATTCATTTTCAACGACTTTTTAATCATAATAGCTGAGCTATGAGACTAGGCTTTGTGAAAAAGGGCTCTAGATTTAGCCTTTCTTTAACAAATAAAGTCATTGTTTGATATTTGAGAACTAGCAGCGAGCTTTCCTCTTTACCTTGAGATAAGAAGTTTCCTCTAACAAATAAAGTCATTGTTTGATATTTGAGAACTAGCAGCGAGCTTTCCTCTTTACCTTGAGATAAGAAGTTTCCTCTAACAAATATAGTCATTGTTTGATATTTGAGAACTAGCAGCGAGCTTTCCTCTTTACCTTGAGATAAGAAGTTTCCTCTAACAAATACAGTCATTGTTTGATATTTGAGAACTAGCAGCGAGCTTTCCTCTTTACCTTGAGATAAGAAGTTTCCTCTAACAAATACAGTCATTGTTTGATATTTGAGAACAAGCAGCGAGCTTTCCTCTTTACCTTGAGATAAGAAGTTTCCTCTAACAAATACAGTCATTGTTTGATATTTGAGAACTAACAGCGAGCTTTCCTCTTTACCTTGAGATAAGAAGTTTCCTCTAACAAATACAGTCATTGTTTGATATTTGAGAACAAGCAGCGAGCTTTCCTCTTTACCTTGAGATAAGAAGTTTCGAAGTTCTCTTCCCCCTCTTTCTTATTGACATGGCAAAGTGTGGTTGGAGGGGAAGGGCTAAAGGGAGTATAAGCTTAGACAGGATATACAACTAGTTTCAGAAAACGACATTTTTTTCACCAATATACATACTGTAGCCGCTAGGTCGATATTGCTCGATTGCGAGCTGACACCATGAAGTTTTATATGATAAAATAGTTGACACCATCTTTGATAAAATGTATGTCATAACATTTCTTCAAATTTTCTTGAAAGCTTTTTACAATACATGTGACTACAAAAAATGGAAGCCAATCTAGTTTAAAAAAATATTTACGAACGGTTCCTGAAAATTTAAAAAATATTAGGTGACCTGGTGGCCTAGGGGTAAGGTGTCACACTTCTGTGCTGAGGGTCCGGGGTTCAATCCTCGGTCCCGGCACAGATTTATCTGATTGCCAAACCCTTCCTTCACCTCTGACAAGACGTGTATTAATCACAACTTGTGAATGTGAGGAATGCCAGGCCTCCACCGTGGTTCGGATTCCACGTTAAACTGTAGGTCCTCCATTTCGTCTCACAATCACCCTACCATTACACATTAGCGTAAGTGCGTATAACCCGAAGGGGTAGTAAGACGCGGTGCTAATAATAATAATAATAATAATAATTTAAAAAATATTGTCACCAAAGCTGCTCCTTTTTTTGATCACCGCTTCTCACTAGACCTACTCGTTCGGGTTACACGCTTATGTACTAATTACGCTAATGGTTTTAGAGATTAGGAAGGTTATCTTTATAGAAAGTGTACCCACATTTTTGTGAAGGTAGGGTGGAAAACCATTTTGAAAAAAAACTACCTTCAGCACACCCAACCGAGATTAGAACCTCGATCTACCCGTCATCGACAGTCTAGCCTACTACAAGAGTGGCGTTTTAGACCATTTGGCCACCGAAGAGGGTAGCTTTTCAAGTAATTAAAAGAAAAAACCCTTGTGCTATAGCCTAAATGTAGAGTTTCTGTCTTTATGTTGGACAATTCACATGTATGTTTAAGGCGAATGGCCCTTTTCATTTGGCGTGGAAATGCAGAGCCATCAGAACAAACAGATTTCTTCAAGAATTTTTATTGTTTAGCAATTTTCTTTTCGGAAACGGTTTGTTCAATAATAGAAGCATGTTAATTATGTTATACTTTTTGTATACACACCTTCTATATGATTTGAACAGTGATAAAAAAAATATCGATAATATTGACATTTTTCAATAGAAAACTGCCGGCTTCATAACAAAAAATAAGAAAATGTAACAATTAATAAACATCGATACATTATTTTAGAAGAGGTGTTGAAAATATTAACATAACAATTTCACTCGTTCTCGAGAAAACTTACATTTCCAAACGTATGGTTTTTCCGCAAGACATGTCCGGTAGCTAGCGCCATCTACTGTTTCCGTCCTTGGTGACACGTAAGGATACTTTGGTCGGTTGTGACGACCTCCCATTCCTTTCACCCTCCCGCCCACCATCCCACAAAATAGGTTTTAGACTTGCACTCGACAGGGCCAAGGGTCTTAACTGCTTCACATGCACAGGTTATTTTATTTAATAAACCCTCGAGCAAGTTCTCTGAGGTAAATTGTTTGTTTGTTTTTTTTTGTAAAATATGTTATTTTATAAAATCTCTTGATGGTTTCATCAAAGTCACATCATATTTCTTTTAACAAAGAACCTTTATAAAAAGAAACGTAACATTATAGTACCGCCCTAGGTAAGGTATTAAAGAATTTAAAAAAAAAGGGTAGGTCTTACAGTTTATGATAAAATTTTCTACCTCAGATATAATATATATTTAGAAAAAAAGTACATACAGTGCTACTATTATGTCAAAATCCCCACGGACATAAATTTTGAACCAAATCCTTAAAAGCTAAACACGAAAATTTTTGGATTTTAAAAATTAAGCCATAAGTAAGATAACCTTCATTTGAAAGATAAAGTCCAAATAGATTTTTTTTTTTAAAAAAAAACTCCGAGTTATGACCATATAACACATAAATATCAAATTTGAACGAAATAAATCAAACAATTTCGTCTGTAGGTACAAGCACACAGAATTGTAAAACCCACTTTTTTTTGGGGGGGGGGGTTCGAGCGCAAATAAAACATAAATCTAGAGGACTAAAAATGTTTACACTTGCAATATTTTCCCAATACGATAAAGTAAAATAAAAGTATATTTAATTTAAATGAAAGCTTTATTCAGATAATTCTGTATAAACCACGGTGGGGTCAAGCGAATCAAGGAGGAAGGAGATGTAGGGGAAACGAGAAAAGGGAAGTATTTTTCAGTTTTTTAAAGCAAAACTTTTTTTTTGGTCCAAAATAAATCAAATATTGCTCCGGTAGAAACAAAGAGTTTAATTTTCTTCACACGAAGACCTCAACAGTTGTTAAATATCTGTCATGAACATAGCGGCATTAGACGAGAGAAGTTTTAAATGAAGAGGAAAAAGTTGTCATTAAATTCCAGGACATCCTTGACAGATATTCAACAACTGTTGATATCACCACGTGAAGAAAATTAAACTTTATATGTTTCTACTGGAGAAATATTTTATTTATTTTGACCAAAAAATTGTTTTGCTATAAACACTTTTTTTAAATTCATTTTTATTGCGTCAAATGCATCCTCACTTTAGATTTGTATCTTTTAGAGCAGGGATAGACAAATTATAGCCCGCGGGGCCAAATACGGCTCACCGGTATGTATAATCCGGTCCACGGGATAAATAACAATGTAATAATATGTTCCGTTGTGCCATGCCAACATTTCCAAGCTTGGTAAATCATGCCCAAATCCTCATATTCATGCAAACGAACGTTTTCAACCATGAAACTTAGTAAAAGAGATCTTAGAAACCGACTTACTGATCTGTGTTTTCCTCTGAGAATCCATTCACAGTTTTACTCATCTCACACCTCAGTATGTAAATCCTCTGAACGAACTTGAAAACATACCAAACCACTGAGATATTTATGAATGTTTTACATTATCTATGTATTTAAACTTATTCATATCAATCTATTATAAGTGTTTATATAATTTTTTTAAATGAATTTTAAAGAAAAATTATTAATAAAATACTTTGTCACGCCTATAGATTTAAGACCGGAAAAATTTTCCGTTTTGTAAAATTTTCCCTATAATTATTTCGGAAAATTTTCAATTATTATTTCTGTAAAATAATTTCAACTTATTAAATGAAACTTTAATGTAATCGAGATATATATATTCATCTAAATGTCGACGCTTATACTTAAGATTAAGTTCTCCTTAAGGACGTTAACACCAGAAAACTCATCAAACGAGCTTCGGTGGCCGCACGGTCTAACGCGCTACTCTCGCAATAGACTTGACTGCCGATAACAAGGAGATCGGTGTTCGATACCAGTCTGGTGCACTGAAGGCAGTTTTTTCCTAAATAGTTTTCCACTGTCACGGGTGCAACTCCTCTAAATTAAACTTTCCTCCTCAACCTTAACTCATTAGTGTATTTAGTAATTAATATTTAGCACCGCGTCTTAATACCCGTTAGGGTTATACGCTTAAGTACTAATTATGCTAATGAATTAGGAATTGGGAGGGTTGAATTTAGAGGAAGTGAACCCGCATTTGCGTGGAGGGAGAAGTGGAAAACCATTTAGGAAAAATCCCCCCCAGTTCACCCAACCGAGATTCGAACCTCGATCTCCCCGTCCTCGGCGGTCGAGCTCGACACGACTTAGCGCGTTAGCCAACTACGCCACCGAGGCGGGTCGTATTTAGTACATAGGCGTATAACCCAAATGGGTAGTAAGACGCGGTGCTAAAAAAAAAGAAGTAACGAAACAAATGAATGCGAGCCTTTGTAGACCGGTTACGTTCATAAATCATACTTATATTTTGTATCATCAATAAGTTAACTGAAATAATTGTAAGTTTGGCCCAATATTTGTCTCCCCCCCCCTATTCCTCCGTACTTCCTATCTACCCTTCCCCCCTTCGTATAACCCACTATATTTTGAAGTACAATAGGCTCTAGGTGCCACCTCTACAATTTAAACCCACCACCGCAAGCCGCCACTGCAAAAATGTTCATCTCTAGTCACGCCTTATTTTATTTTTCATTTGGCCCTCCTGTAAGTAAGTTTGCACATCCCTGTTTAAGGGTAAACGTAATTACTGTACACGATTATAAGTTCCCCCTTAAAAGACGCGGATTATAGCAAACTTTTTTTTTCTCGTCTCTCCTTTTCTTCCATTGTTTCGACAGTGTTTTGTTCTGTTTCTTTGGTTACCTGCCATCATCTTCCACTTTCCTGTTATCTCGTGCCTATTATTTTTTAAGATGAAACGTGGACACATAAGGGTTTGTTTGATATTCAGCTGTAAGGACCAAGAACTAAACTGTTAAAAAAAAAAATCCTTGTTTTTCCGCGACTAATAAAAACATGGCTGGTGGCAAGATTTTCAAAACAAGATAAATGGTGAAATATACTCCACAGTTTTATCATAAGTTCTAATATGTGTAAATATATACTCGCTTTGGTAGTTGGGGGCTCCGCCCCAAACCCCCAATGACTTTTCTTTGCAAGTGGATGTAAACTAATGTAATTCCAGCGTTGTTTTGAAATTAAAAAATCTGGAAATGTGCATTTATAAATAATAAAAATCTAGCTCTATAAGGTATAACCGATGGAGATACGACAAAAAGTAATAGGACCAAACTTGTGGATCTCGCCAAATCCGTGGCTGGCTGGTGCAATCAGTTTTTTGATAGGTCTTACCGTTTAGCCACAAGAGACCTCCAAAGAAAGGTCCACACCGACTTAAAAGTTGCTCCGCCATTTTGAATATTTTTTTGGGGGTTGAAAATTAATTATTTTAACTTTTTTGGAATTTTCCCTTCGGTTACAGGCTAGAAGCAAGAAGTTTGCCAAATTTCAAGTTTCTAAGCTCATCTGGAAGTGGGTAAAATTAATGTCAGTGAGTGAGTGAGTCAGCCATGTTGGCTTTATAGAGTATAATACTACCCAGATACACAAAATCATTCACTCGTTCTAACATTTTCCATTTATACTAAGCGGACAATCATTTCCCGATCCGCTTATAAAAAAAACTATCACCTTGGTTTTAGAGACATTTATATCAGTACACCCAACCAGAATTTGAACTCCAATTTTCCTGTCATCAGTACTTCATTCTAATGCAAGATATGACCATACAACGACTAAAACTGGTCGTATTTATATAAAAAAAAATCGTGTTACGAGACTGTTGGTATTTCCTGTGCCAGAATAATAATCATAATCTACCTTAATGTGTGTTTTCTCACGTATAGCATGTTTTTTTTACGGGGGAAAAAAAAAACTTCAGGCGTACTTTGTAGCTTACTTCAAGGAATTTCACTCTGTGGGCAGAATATGTTATATTACCACAACAACAACAACAACAACAACAACAAAAATCTGTATTCCGTACATACCAGGGAACATTTCACTCGTTCATGCATCACGTAATTTTTATTTCCATGACTACCGTAATTTATTAAAAAAAATGTCAAAATTGAAATTCTTTTTTAAGCGAGCGCGTCATATTTTTTTTTAATATTTTTTTATTGCGTTGCGTGGGCCGTTGAAATCCATTTTTTTTTCACGCAATGAAAAGCTTAAATATAATATATAAGTTAAGAGGCTTAAGAAAAAAATATTGTGCTACAGTATTTTTTGGCCACGAGTATGAAGTGTTGGTGTGTGTGTGTGTGTTTGCTGTAACATCAAAATTTTATTTTGGCGCAGATAAATAAAAAAAGAGAGAGAGAGGGGGTGAGATTGTGTTTTAATGATTATTGGGATAAACCATCGTGAGATTTCGCTTCGTTTTGAATCTTTAATTTTACATATGATTTCATTTTTTTTTATTGCACTTTCTGAAAATGACTGATTATATCCGTACACGACTTATGAACCGTCTTGAATCTAGAACAACCCGCTTCGGTGGCCACATAGCGCAAGGTGCTACTCTCGCAGTAGACTAGACTGCCGAGAGGTTCGAGTCTTGATCGGGTGTATTGAGGGGGTTTTTACAAAACGGTTTTCCACTCTCCCACCACTCAAATGCGGGTACACTTGGTACAAATATAACCTTCTTAATCCTCAAAACCATTAGCGTTACTAGTATATAAGCGTGATTAATACATGATCATATGACTTGAACAGGTAGTAAGACGCGGTGCTAAAAAAAAAAATCATTAGGTGTGAAACGTATAAATGAAAAATATTAAGTTAACTTCACCAATTATAAGTTTCGCGTCAGTGCCCAGAATCGAAACAAGCACCCATGAAGTAAAAAAAATCTAGGTTTTTTTTAACCTCCTTCTAGACGAATATTGGTATAGTTCTATAGTGATTTATCTAGTGTATCCGCTTCCATTCATACATTTTCTCATACATAGCTTGCTTAGAGCTACACATTACGTCTAGGCTTAGCTATTAGATATCTACTAATTAGATAGGAGGACTTACAAACTAACTTAAACCTAGGACAGTATGTTTAGTGGGCCCTAGCTGCTAGATATCTACTAATTGGATAGAAGGACTTACAAACTAACTTAACTTAACTGCTAGATATCTAATAATTGGATATCAGGACGAACGTGTATTATAATAATAAATATATTCATCACTATCGTCCAGAATCAAACCAGAGTCCCTCTTGATAAGGTCGACCCCTATGACCACTTAGCCAAGGGAAGGAGGTGTGAATATATTTATATATTATACGGTGTGATGATGTCCCGACCCAAAAGGGTAAACATTTGTCGATTTTGATTAGTAGCCGCGGTAAAAGTAGTTTCAAACACGCTTTGAAAATTACCCAGGACCCCCCAAACCCAGCTCAAACTAACCTCACTGCGCGCTGTACCGTTTCTGTCTTACCTGCGCGGTAAGGAAAGATTAATTAGATCGTGTAATTAATTCCTCGACATTTTCCTGCCATGTAAACGGAGGATAACGACGTTAGTTGTGTGGGCTTGAGAACATCGTGCTTGGAGGATATACGGTGGAGGGGAGGACTTTAGGGCTCCTTGGAGGATATACGGTGGAGGGGAGGTCTTTAGGGCTCCTTGGAGGATATACGGTGGAGGGGAGGACTTTAGGGCTCCTTGGAGGATATACGGTGGAAGGGAGGTCTTTAGGGCTCCTTGGAGGATATACGGTGGAGGGGAGGTCTTTAGGGCTTCTTGGAGGATATACGGTGGAGGGGAGGACTTCAGGGCTCCTTGGAGGATATACGGTGGAGGGGAGGACTTTAGGGCTACTTGGAGGATATACAGTGGAGGGGAGGACTTTAGGGCTCCTTGGAGGATATACGGTGGAGGGGAGGTCTTTAGGGCTCCTTGGAGGATATACGGTGGAGGGGAGGTCTTTAGGGCTCCTTGGAGGATATACGGTGGAGGGGAGGACTTTAGGGCTCCTTGGAGGATATACGGCGGAGTGGAGGTCTTTAGGTCTCCTTGGAGGATATACGGTGGAGGGGAGGCCTTTAGGACTCCTTGGAGGATATACGGTGGAGGGGAGGTCTTTAGGGCTCCTTAGAGGATATACGGCGGAGTGGAGGTCTTTAGGTCTCCTTGGAGGATATACGGTGGAGGGGAGGTCTTTAGGACTCCTTGGAGGATATACGGTGGAGGGGAGGTCTTTAGGTCTCCTTGGAGGATATACGGCGGAGTGGAGGTCTTTAGGTCTCCTTGGAGGATATACGGTGGAGGGGAGGCCTTTAGGACTCCTTGGAGGATATACGGTGGAGGGGAGGTCTTTAGAGCTCCTTGGAGGATATACGGCGGAGTGGAGGTCTTTAGGTCTCCTTGGAGGATATACGGTGGAGGGGAGGCCTTTAGGACTCCTTGGAGGATATACGGTGGAGGGGAGATCTTTAGGGCTCCTTGGAGGATATACGGTGGAGTGGAGGTCTTTAGGGCTCCTTGGAGGATATATGGTGGAGTGGAGGTCTTTAGGGTTCCTTGGAGGATATACGGTGGAGTGGAGGTCTTTAGGGCTCCTTGGCGGATATACGGTAGAGGGGAGGTCTTTAGGGCTCCTTGGAGGATATACGGTGGAGGGGAGGACTTTAGGACTCCTTGGAGGATATACGGTGGAGTGGAGGTCTTTAGGACTCCTTGGAGGATACATGGTGGAGGGGAGGACTTTAGGACTCCTTGGAGGATATACGGTGGAGTGGAGGACTTTAGGACTCCTTGGAGGATATATGGTGGAGGGTAGGCCTTTGTGGTTCCTTGAAGGATATGAGGTGTTTGTGGTTCCTTGGAGGATATATAGGGAAATGAAGATCTCTGTTGTTCCTTGAAGGATAAAGAGTGGAAAGGAAATTGTGTACGATTTGCATACTGAAAACTTTAAGAAGGACAAACAAGAACATAATCTGGGGTAAAGTGTATATAAAATCATATAAACGTGTAGTCCTTGAATTCAACTCTTCAACGTTATTATTGGTTGGGGTTTTTTTAGTAGGAATAACAGCAAAGGTTATTTTAGCACAGCCTGTTCAGACTGTACCCACATTTACTAATAACGTTAACGTGCTAAGGATAAAGAAGGTTGAATTTATAGTAAAGCTTGATTGGCCTAAAATAGATAATAAAATCTGATTGAGTGATGGAGCAATTCACACACTGTGTGTGGACCGACGATGAATTGCAACGCAAACTTAAAACAACTCATTATTAACATATTTTATTTTACTAGTGATAAACATATATTTTAGACGATTCTCCCGATGGTTGTTTCAAATTATAACACTGTGTCGTGGACACAATCCAATACATCGATAAACACAGCTTTACATTAACGGGTTATTTCAAATCTCCTCACAACGGCCAACGAACTGTCTGCTCGCTTCTAGCTCTACAGCGCATGCGCACTGATTTGAGATGGTTGGTTCTGAGATTTGATTGGTTCTCCCTGCTAACATCTCGGGTAAACGGACAAAGTAGATATGTTTAGCGGAACAGCTCTCGCCGATAGGAGGAAATCTTGTGATTGGATTAGAGCTCATCACGTGACTAACGTTTATGTTCTGAGCTAGTTTTTTCGGCGAACGTGTGGATTCACAGTAAGTGTACCCATATTTGGTGGAGAGAGAGAGTGAGAGAGAGAGTGAACCTATTTAGAAAAACACACCGGCAGTAAGCCCGACAGGAATTCGAACCCCAATCTCCCTAGTCCAGTCTAGTGACAGACCTTAAGACCATTCGACCTCCAAGAGGGTTAGCACCAAAATTAATAACGACGTTGTCTACTTTGAGATTTCGAAGCTATTTTGCGAAGCGGGTTGCATCTTAACCTGACGCACCTAAGCAGTATAAGCACTATCACACTTAGACGCCAATGTATGAAATAGAAAGAAAAGAAAATTAGCAGTTCATAATGTGAGGCTTTTATTTATCTATGATAACACTTCCCCTGTTCCTCTGACATCTTTACACACTCAATATTATGTTTGCGCCTTGAAAGCATTGACTTGTATTTCAAAGTTAGCTTTTTCCTGTTTCCTACTCTAGTTAGACATTTGCTTCTACGGATTTTTTTAATTCAACTCCTGACAGATTCCTACTGGACATTTAAACATATTTTTATTATTAGGTGTTCTATCTTACAACCGGTCCATTCCTTTTGTTTATGACCTTAGACCGCCAATGTGCCCTGTCCTCTGCCTCCTTCAGTCCCAGGAATTTCTTCTTTCCTTCAAGTCTTCCAATATGTGAATCCTCCTCCTTCCTAGCTCCTCTTTCCCTCAAACTTTCCTTCTATGACGTCGTGCAGAAGACAGTTCCTCTTAAGGATGTGTCTGAGCCAGTTTGCTTGGTACCTACGTAGAATCGCATCCAAAATGGTTCTCTTCTCACCCACTCTTCTTAGGACTTCTTTATTTGTCACCCTGTTTAAATACGTTTACAATAAAACTACTTCAAGATAAAAAATAATAATGTGGTGGTGACACTGTAGGACTATTTTATAACTATTTAAGAATTTATTGTTTTTGTTTCAACGGTAAATCTTTAAAACTCACAGAGTAAAACGTAAATTCATCAACATGGGAAATACTATCTTGACCTGCTGTGACGTCACAGGCTGGGAACGTCATTACCCGACCAACGTTCTAAAACTCTATCTACGCCTGGTCCCTCACAATGCAAGTTCAGTGCATAGCCTCACGCCTTAAAACACGTGACCGCAGGTATCTTAACTTTGATCGGGGAGGGGTGGGGGGGGGGGTCTGGATTGTTATCGGCATAAAATAAAAGAACAAGGGCGAGTGGGTTTGAGGGAGAGAGGGTGGTGTTTTAAAGGGGGTAGTTCTATTGTGTATTCACCCAACGCAGTGGCTTCTGGCTGAAAGTAAGAAGGTAAAAAGCAGGACGTTGCTAGGGTGCTAAGAGGGTTGGTTGGGGATGGACGAAGGGGGCAAGGTTTAGAACCCAAAGACTTGTATCGTAGCTTGAATAGAATAGGGTGGTCAAGACGCCTGGGCACTTGTGACCCAAACAAGAGCCATAATAATACTTAGCACCGCGTCTTACTACCCGTTCGGGTTATCCGCTTAAGTACTAGTTACGCTAATGGGGTTAGGAATTGTGAAGGTTAAATATAGAGGAAGTGAACCCGCATTTGCATGGAGGAAGATTGGAAAACCATTTAGAGAAAACCAACCCCACCCCAGTTCACCCGAGCGAGGTTTGAAACCTCGATCTCACCGTCCTCGGCAGTCTAGCTCAACACGAAACCAGCGCGTTTGCTAACTACGCCACCGAGGTGGGTCAAACAAGAGCAATCCAGAGGTAAAGTAGGAACACGGTAGAACCCAACAGTTGGAGAAAATAAAATATATGTTGCTGTCAATGTTGACAACATATAATATATTATTATATTATTATTATTATTATTATTATTGTTATTTTATTTTTATCACCGCGTCTTACTACAGTTATAACATATATGATAATTACTATTTTAATGAGGTAGGAATAAGGAAGGATTTTAGAGGTAATATACCCGCATTTGCATGGAAGGTGATTGGGAAAACATTTAGAAAAGCTACTAGATCTATTTTCTCGTATTCATACGTCATGCGAATCGGTAACTTTTGATAGATATTATAATTCTTAAACACGCGTTATCTAGCATATCAACTTAAGGTAGGGAACAAAATTTAAGGGCAGTGTTTTTTGCAGTTTTTATAGCAAAATATTTTTTGTTGGCCAAAATAAATACAAATATTTCTTCAGTAGGAACATATAAAGTTTAATTATCTTCACACGTTGATATCAACAATTGTTGAATATCCGTCAAGGATGTCCTGGAATTTAATAACAACTTTCTCTCTTAATTTAAAAAGTTTCTCATCTAATACCGCTATTTTCATGACAGATATTCAACAACTGTTGATATCACCATGTGAAGAAAATTAAACTTTTTGTTTATACTGAAGAAATATTTTATTTATTCCGACCCAAAAAAAAGTTTTGCCATAAAAAACTGCTAAAACACTGCCTTTTTTCCCCCCCCCCCCCTCCAATCTATGGTTGATAACGTATTTTCTGGCCTCTCCCTAAGAGAAGAAAGCTTTGTTCCATGTTAACCTGAATGGCGAAATAGACTTAAGTCAATCTATTGTCCTCCTGCAGAGCCGAGAACAAAGGTTCACTATTAAATTCTCTTGTTCAAGAAGTTACCTTCCTTACAAAAGCCGACTTGTTTTTGTCCTTGTACACGTCTACCTTTTAACGTACTTAATTAATTAGGTAATCTTGTATCAAGGTTGCCCCTATTTTCTTATTAAGAAATGATTTTTTTGCCTCCATGTTTTCCAGAAGTAATTTCCATTTTTTTTTCTTGGTACTTTAAGACTTAGATTATTATAGAGCAATCGACCTCAGTGGTCTTGGGATAAAGGACTCACCTCAGGACCCGATATCCATGGGTTTAAACCCAGCCGGGGTCAAACGACGGATTTTTCATGAGCGATAAGAATCCGTCGCACAACTTCCTTCGGAAGGGAAAGTAAAGCCGTCGGTCCCATGTCGATTTTGGCTTGTAAAAGAACCATGGAAGGTGTGTGAAAATACCTTTCCAAGCAAAATTGGTGGGCCATTTCGCTCTCGCTCATAGAAATTCTCGTGTGCTGATATAATCAGTCGGTTCAGAACGCGCACATTTAATACCTCAACTAAATAAAATTAGTAAAAATGTTCAAATACCACAACAAATATTCAAAAACCGTTGGTATTACCATGTGTAGCTAAACGTAACTACTGAAGAAACATTTAATTAAATTTGGCTATAAAGGATTTCTTTTGATATAAAATGCAAAATATGGACCTTAACTAGTGTTCCAACCTACCTACTCCCCACCTTTAAGCGTGTAGTCGACCCCATAAAATACTCAGCCGCGGTAAAGAGAGCGTCAATCCAGCCCACCGATGATATTTTCCAATTTCCCTCAGAGTTTTTCTGTTACAGCAGCAAAATATGGACCTTAACTAGCATTCAATACACCCCTCCCACCTTAAAACGTGTATTCAACCTCCTTAAACCACTCAGCCACGGTGAAGACAGCGTCAATCCGGCCCACCGATGATATTTTCCAATTTCCCTCCGAGGTGTTCTGTTACAGCAGCAAAAGCAAAACTCAACTGCCTTCACATTTCTTTGTTACAAATGAAGTCCTGAAATATTCATAACAAAGACGCCGGAAGGGAAAAGGAGGGGGGAAATGAATGAGCCAGACAAGTTTGTTACTCTTTCTTTTTCTTTTTATTCCTTATGCATGAAAATGTTCTTCTCCCGTATTTTGCATACAAACTATTGTAAATTGGTTTTTATCTCGTTCCGCTTTCTGTCAATTTCATCGCCGGTTCAAATGAACCGCAAGCTTTTCTGGCAAATTGAAGGGAACCTGAGTTGTTTTCTTATATACTCATTACTACTAGACTACGTATGTTGTAATGAATGATCCTCATTTTTATATTACGTTTTTTTTCCTAATTTAAATATTTATTATTTTCGGTATAGTTTTATATCTATCTATCTAACTATTTTGTTTTATTTAATCTAAATACCCCTAGACTACGTATGTTGTAGTGATCCTCATTTATATATATATATATATAAATATATATATATATTTCTAATTTAAATATTTATTTTTATTTTCGGTATAGTTTTATATCTATCTATTAATTCATTTGGTTTTATTTCATTTAAACACTCTTTATATCATTATATTTGGTAACCACACCACACTAGCGCTGTGTTTATCTCATGGTACTATCTTTTTCTCTAACCAGCTTCTAAAATTGTACATAATGATGTAATCCTCATTTGTTCGGGACGGGGAAGTTCCTGAAAAAGAAAAGGGAAATCCTGACAAAGAAGAACGACGTCAATCTGTACTAGAAACTTAAATTGTGAGGACGTGTTTTGGCAAAATCTCAATATATCTAAGTGATCTTTATGTAAAAATGGCGTGATATTTTGTTTAAATAATAATTAAAAATTTTAAGAATTTAAAATAATAAAGAAATGTAAATTAAAAGGTGTTTTAGTGAAATAATAATTTATATTCAATTATTTATAGAATCTGCGACTCAGAATAGCATGACGTCATGGAATGGTGCCATTGTTAATCAAGTTTTAATAAATTCAATCAATGATACTAAAATCACCGGGCAATAGCGACAAAGGAAAAGGTTACGAAAATTAAAACCTGCCGCTGGGCACGTATCAACACGTAATCGCCATAATGTGCAGCCACTTTTACGCTGGACGCGGCGGCCTACATCATCTACCAATGAATGTGACGTCACTAGTGGCATTACACCTTAACAGACTTAATACTGCTAGATAATGCGTTTGTGGCATTCGCTGTGCACAAGACGTGAGCAAATATCTGCGCTTGTGACTTAATTTGTGCCAATACACCCTATGAGTGACAAAAATAGGCTTATGTATAAAACTGTGACGTAATTTGGGCCAATGCCCTTGTATATAATTATTAACACTAGATAGTGCATGACTAACCACTTCCTCAGTCGATAGACGCAACCAACATCATCATGTGGCCTTGACGTCACTTGAGGAAAAAGTGTTTTTTCCTTCATGCAGTGCAGTGGCCAAACGGTATAAGGCGTCACTTTCTTGTTTAACTGGCTTGCTGATGAAAGGATATCAATGTTCGAAATCCGGTCAGGTCTACTGCGGAAGGTTTTCCCTAAATATTTATCCCACTTCTACCAGGCAAATGCGGGAAAATTACCTCTAAAATGCTTCCTTTCTCATCCCTACTCCCCTAGATTAATTATCATATGTATGCGTATAACCTGAACAGGTAGTAAAACAGTGTGATAAGAAATTAATCATGTTTAATATTGGTTTGTATCCGCAGTCTATCAGTAACAAGTCTATTTCATTCTCTTGCACGGTCAGAAACCAAGAGGGCTTGAAACGTTCCCGGCAATAGGAGAACATAAAGCAGAAGATGAAAATACAAACGACAGTGCAATTTGTGTCGTGACCTTACTTACAATCGTTACAATACAGTCTTACTAGTAGTTCTGTGAACAGTAGACCTCACTTCCTCCATGTCATTATTGTTACTACAGTCTTACTAGTAGTTCTATGAACAGTAGACCTTCCTCCATATTATTCTCGTTACTACAGTCTTACTAGTAGTTCTGTGAACAGTAGACCTCGCTACCTCCATGTTATTAACGTTACTACAGTCTTACTAGTAGTTCTATGAACAGTAGACCTCCCTCCATGTTATTATCGTTACTACAGTCTTACTAGTAGTTCTGTGAACAGTAGACCTTCCTCCATATTATTATCGTTACTACAGTCTTACTAGTAGTTCTGTGAACAGTAGACCTCGCTACCTCCATGTTATTAACGTTACTACAGTCTTACTAGTAGTTCTGTGAACAGTAGACCTCGCTACCTCCATGTTATTATCGTTACTACAGTCTTACTAGTAGTTCTGTGAACAGTAGACCTCACTCCCTCCATGTCATTATTGTTACTACAGTCTTACTAGTAGTTCTATGAACAGTAGACCTCCCTCCATGTTATTATCGTTACTACAGTCTTACTAGTAGTTCTGTTAACAGTAGACCTCCCTCCATGTTATTATCGTTACTACAGTCTTACTAGTAGTTCTGTGAACAGTAGACCTCGCTACCTCCATGTTATTATCGTTACTACAGTCTTACTAGTAGTTCTGTGAACAGTAGACCTCACTCCCTCCATGTCATTATTGTTACTACAGTCTTACTAGTAGTTCTATGAACAGTAGACCTCCCTCCATGTATATTATCGTTACTACAGTCTTACTAGTAGTTCTGTGAACAGTAGACCTCGCTACCTCCATGTTATTATCGTTACTACAGTCTTACTAGTAGTTCTGTGAACAGTAGACCTCACTCCCTCCATGTCATTATGTTACTACAGTCTTACTAGTAGTTCTATGAACAGTAGACCTCCCTCCATGTTATTATCGTTACTACAGTCTTACTAGTAGTTCTGTGAACAGTAGACCTCGCTACCTCCATGTTATTATCGTTACTACAGTCTTACTAGTAGTTCTGTGAACAGTAGACCTCACTTCCTCCATGTTATTATTGTTACTACAGTCTTGCTAGTAGTTCTATGAACAGTAGACCTCCCTCCATGTTATTATCGTTACTACAGTCTTACTAGTAGTTCTGTTAACAGTAGACCTCCCTCCATGTTATTATCGTTACTACAGTCTTACTAGTAGTTCTGTGAACAGTAGACCTCGCTACCTCCATGTTATTATCGTTACTACAGTCTTACTAGTAGTTCTGTGAACAGTAGACCTCACTCCCTCCATGTCATTATTGTTACTACAGTCTTACTAGTAGTTCTATGAACAGTAGACCTCCCTCCATGTTATTATCGTTACTACAGTCTTACTAGTAGTTCTGTGAACAGTAGACCTCGCTACCTCCATGTTATTAACGTTACTACAGTCTTACTAGTAGTTCTGTGAACAGTAGACCTCGCTACCTCCATGTTATTATCGTTGCTACAGTCTTACTAGTAGTTCTGTTAACAGTATACCTCTCTCCCTCCATGTTATTATCGTTACTACAGTCTTACTAGTAGTTATGTGAACAGTAGACCTCTCTTCCTCCATGTTATTATCGTTACTACAGTCTTACTAGTAGTTCTGTGAACAGTAGACCTCCCTCCATGTTATTATCGTTACTACAGTCTTACTAGTAGTTCTGTGAACAGTAGACCTCCCTCCATGTTATTATCGTTACTACAGTCTTACTAGTAGTTCTGTGATCAGTTGACCTCCCTCCATGTTATTATCGTTACTACAGTCTTACTAGTAGTTCTGTGAACAGTAGACCTCCCTCCATGTTATTATCGTTACTACAGTCTTACTAGTAGTTCTGTGAACAGTAGACCTCCCTCCATGTTATTATCGTTACTACAGTCTTACTAGTAGTTCTATGAACATTAGACCTCACTCCCACCGTGTTATTATCGTTACTCCGGTTTTAAAATCTATCTTTAGATTTTAAGCTGAAATATCTCCTATAAATTATAAGGTGATATTTTTCATTGGTGATCGGTTTGTACTGGACCCAAATTAATCATATTTTCAATAATACATTATATTCATATATGTTAGCCGTTGTTCACGCAATTTAAGACATCAGTCTAACAATGGATGTCAAAATTTAAGTAAAAAAAAAGCCCTAAAAGCTCTATCGACTTATTAAAATATTAAATTCAACAAATACTGTAGAAGTATATAACGGGGTTAGTACGATTTTTCATTTCAGTACCTCCCGAGTCAAATTGTTCATAAATTAATTAGTTACGACTTCTAAAGGGGAATAATTTGCCGCCCTCTAGCTTTGATGTTCATTGTTAAAACATCAACATCATCAACACAAAACAGTAGTTCTTGTTAATTTCAATCAACAGCTTTGGTTACCTTTGATATTGACAGCGGATCCTAAAAAGTTTCGTTTGCGATTCAAATTACAGTAATCAACATTCTTTTTCTTTTTTTTTTAACGAAGGTCTACTTTTAAATGAAAATAAACCTTTTATTTGAAACCAATTACTAAGCTTCATCTAGGCTAGGATATATAAATGAGTTCAATAGTAGAGTTAACAGTTAACTGAATAAAGTTGAATGAATATTCTTACCGTTGTATTTTATTTATTTATATATTTTTTTAATATTTTTTAATCGACACGGCATAAATTGAGGCATTTGTTTGTCTAACATTTTGTTGTGTTGTGAATTGTGAGTGATAAAACGAGTATTGCAGAGGCGTTTTGATTAGTTATTAAACAATATAACATATTCGCTGACGGCCAGAATGTCTTGTCAGCATTCCTTTTGGCAATCAGGCCAAGTTGTAGCATAAATAGTACGAGTTTTCAAGCTAACAGGGCTGACAATTCACCATCGATTCTAGGGGGGGTCACTCTGCCCATTTTGTTAGTTGTAGTAAAAATAGTACGAGTTTTCGAGCTAACAGGGCTGATAATTCACCATCGATTCTAGGGGGGTCACTCTGCCCATTTTGTTAGTTGTAGTAAAAATAGTACGAGTTTTCAAGCTAACAGGGCTGACAATTCACCATCGATTCTAGGGGGGGTCACTCTGCCCATTTTGTTAGTTGTAGTAAAAATAGTACGAGTTTTCGAGCTAACAGGGCTGATAATTCACCATCGATTCTAGGGGGGTCACTCTGCCCGTTTTGTTAGTTGTAGTGAAAATAGTACGAGTTTTCGAGCTAACAGGGCTGACAATTCACCATCGATTCTAGGAGGGTCACGCTGCCCATTTTTGGTTAGGACGCCGGATCGCCGAGTACGAGTGCTGATGGGCTAACCGTCATGCCCAAGGTACCGGGGGTCATACCCGTGTAAGGCCACCTTGAGGTCAGTCATGCCATTGGTTAAGCATTCCTTGCTATACTTCGCTTTGTCACGAGCTCATAAGTAGTTCCACTATGTTCTTTCATATGTTTTAATATTTCTTATCAACATCACATTTTGTAATAGAGCGAGGTAGTACAATAAAACCATAGAAACCCAAGCCGGACTTTAATTACGAACCTACGGCAGTCATATTTCTAATATCACCCTCATCCTCGGCCGCAACCCATCCTGACAGATTTAGGCCCACAAAGAGGGGAAGTGACAATTTATTATTTTTTAATTGTTTGACATACACCCGTTTTGACTGTCGAATGGTCTAAGGCGACTCTCTGCAATAGATTGGGTGTAAAGAGGGTGCTTTTCCTAAACATTTTCCCACTCTACCTCATCGCAAATGCGGGTACGCCTCTTATAAATTAAGCCTTTCTCATCCTTAACACACTAGCGTATATAGTTAATATGCCCTAACGGGTAGTAAGACGGAGTGCAAAAAAAATCAGATAGGTTCAACTTCACGGATGTTAACTAATTATTAATCCAAGCCATTAGTTCTCAAAGTGTAGTCCTCGGACCACTGGTGGGCCACGGCAGCCTTTAAATGGTCTGCGGGATCCCAAGATATTTAGTAATAATAATAAATTTAAGAAGACTATCATCACTAACGGCGGCGGCCGCTCGGTTGGTATAGATCGCTTGCAGGCTCACGTCACGGAGTTTGTTTTTATCAGTATATAGTACAAAAATTTCAAATGCAAAATATGAAATATCTATACTCTGATGTATTACATTCCTCGGTAAATACAAGTCAAATAGAGAGGGAAGCCTGCACCGACCTTAAGTCAACAAATCCGAACATCATCAACATCATCATCATCATCTGTTTCCAAACTGTTGTCAGATCAGTTTAGTAAAATGACTCCAACTTTCTCTATCCTTACATCACTCTTCCTCATTTAATTGCTTCCATTCTTCTCCTCTCACTAGAACACTTTCTGTTATCTGATCCTCTCATCTCTTTCTTGGCCTACCTTGCAGTCTTCTACCTAAATACTTCATTTCCAACATTTTCTTTGGTATTCTCTTCTTTTCCATCATTATATGTCCATACATCTCAGTCTTGCTTCCTCTACTATCTCATGTACTCCAACATCCTCATTACATGCCCATACCATCTAGGTCTTGCTTCCTCTACTATCTCATGTACTCCAACATCCTCATTACATGCCCATACCATCTAGGTCTTGCTTCCTCTACTATATCATGTACTCCAACATCCTCATTACATGCCCATACCATCTCGGTCTTGCTTCCTCTACTATCTCATGTACTCCAACATCCTCATTACATGACCATACCATCTCAGTCTTGCTTCCTCTACTATCTCATGTACTCAAACATCCTCATTACATGACCATACCATCTCAGTCTTGCTTCCTCTACTATATCATGTACTCCAACATCCTCATTACATGTCCATACCATCTCAGTCTTGCTTCCTCTACTATCTCATGTACTCCAACATCCTCATTACATGCCCATACAATCTCAGTCTTGCTTCCTCTACTATCCCATGTACTCCAACATCCTCATTACATGACCATACCATCTCAGTCTTGCTTCCTCTACTATCTCATGTACTCCAACATCCTCATTACATGTCCATACCATCTCAGTCTTGCTTCCTCTACTATCTCATGTACTCCAACATCCTCATTACATGACCATACCATCTCAGTCTTGCTTCCTATACTATATCATGTACTTCAACATCCTCATTACATGTCCATACCATCTCAGTCTTGCTTCCTCTACTATCTCATGTACTCCAACATCCTCATTACATGCCCATACCATCTCAGTATTGCTTCCTCTACTATCTCATGTACTCCAACATCCTCATTACATGCCCATACCATCTCAGTCTTGCTTCCTCTACTATCTCATGTACTCCAACATCCTCATTACATGACCATACCATCTCAGTCTTGCTTCTTCTACTATCTCATGTGCCCGCATTTGAAGATACAGGGTGTTATATGGTCAGCACAATGAACCCCTCCAGCCGTTTATTTTAGTTTTCTAGACTGGAGACTATATTTATTTATTTATTTATTTATTCAAGAAGCTCCTCATTTGTCCTTACGAAGCTGATTTTTACCCCGTTCTAGATAGCAATGCTTCAAGGAAAAATTCAGCATGTGCTAGGGATCGAACCGAAAGTCTGAAGACGAGACCAAAGAGGTGGTCGATGCACCCGAATTTAGTGAATGATTGGGGTGAGGGGCAGAGGTAAACTACCCCCACGGGACAGTCAAACCTATTGTTGCGAGCCTTACTCCTTGGACTGAGTGACCACCAGTTCGAGTGCTTTTTTTAGCACCGAGTCTTACTACCCATTAGGGTTATGCGCCTATGTACTAATTACTCTTAATATATTAGGTATTATTATGAAGTTTGAATTTAGAAGAAATGCACTCCCATTTGTGTGACTGGGAGATTATAAAACCCTTTAGGGAAAAAAACCTCCTCAATGCATCCAACCGGGATCGAAATCCCGATGTTACCGTCTTATGCAGCCAGTCTACCACGATAGTAGCGCCTTAGACCATGCGGCCACCAAAGCGGGTCCGTTTTTCTAAAAAGTAAGCGTCCACTAGCACGCGCGCGTCGGATTTTTGTATTCTTTACATTATTTTAAATGGCACTATGCGTATCTCGAAGTATGAGTAATTCACCCTGAGCGGCCTCTTGTTTATCTACCGATAACCCTTTCCCTCTTCCTCTGACGAGTTTATACAGTCACTGTAATATTTGCTCCTTGAAAACATTGACTTGATTTTTAAAATTACCTTTTTCTTGTTTCCTATTCTAGATAGACATTTGCTACCACGGACTTTTTTAATCTACCTCCTGGCAGGAAGACTCCTACAGGACATTTTCGTAAATAAACCAAATAGCCTGAGATTTAGATGATTTATAAAAAATACGTTTGGAAAAAAAACTACTTAAAGATAAAAATCATAATTTTGTTAGATCGTATGATTAATTATAAAATTATTTAAGAATTTATTGTTTTTGTTTCGACGTTATATCTTTAAAACTCGCCTAGTAAAACGTAAATTCATTAACAATAGGGAATCCTAGCTTGTGACGTCACAGGTAGGCAACGAACGTCTTTAAAAGAGGTATCAGTCATATTTAAATTAATTAAAAAATAGTGTTTCATGGTTTTCTTGTGGTGTCTGAGATATAAAAGATGTTCTGGAATATGTGTGTAATGTGATTTATCCCCTTCCCCCCCCCCCCCCCCCCCCCCCCCTCATATCCTTCATTTGATAAACTTAACCCTTTCCATTTGAAAATGCATGGATTGACGACAGGGGGACTACGTGTTATGTTTCTTCCAGAACTGTAATAGCAGGTGAGTGGCGTGACCCTCTGATATATGGACCATGATTGGTTGAGCAATGCGACCAGGCACGCGACCTAACATTCTAATAGATTAACCGTGATTATTGATTAGGTACATGACCCTCTGACAAATGAACCTTGATTGTTGGTGTGCAACGTGACCCTCTTATAGATGAACCATGATTGTTGAGGAAATACGAGACGCTCTAATATATGAACCATGATTATGATAAGCATGACATTCTTATAGATGAACAGGATTTTGAGAAATACGAGACGCTCTAATATATAAACCATGATTATTGATAAGCATGACACTCTTATAGATGAACCATGATTGTTGAGGAAATAGGACGCTCTAATACATGGACCATGATTATGATGAGAAACTGACCCAGCGCACAACGGACATTTTGAACGGTGAACCATGATTGTTGATTCGCAAAGTGACCCTCTGATAGATGAATTATAATTATTACCCGTGACGTGACTCCTTGATAGATGGGCCTTGATTATTGGTACACGATGTGACCCTCTAATAGATAAACCATTATTGTTGGTGAGCGACGTGCCCTCTGATACATAAATCATTATTATTGGTGCGCGACGTGACCCTATGATAGGTGGACCATGATTGCTGGCCGTGATCCTGTCTTCTGTCACCAGGGGCGCTCGGATAGTGTCATCGCGGGCGCTTTACCAGCATTCAAGCGTTAAGTGACATATTTTTGTGAGTATGTTCGCGAGTGCTCATGACTCTATCTATCTGTGGAACAGGTGCTTCACATTTCACAATTAGATGCTCAACGAGTTTGCGTGTCGAGATTGGGGAACATGGAACGCGAAGGAGGCTCCGTTTCGAATAGTTTCGAGGATTCTCGTGAGGGTCCTAGCTCGCATCTTCGCTTCGCCTTAACGATTATGATTGTCTCTTAATACATCAATAGAAATATACAATACCTGCTTAAAAATCGTAAGTGGTTAATACCTAGAACATGGGCTGAGGAAGGGGAAGCCCTCTCCCCCTCGAAATTTTCCAAAGTTTTTAGTATTAAACTTAGAGATGGTCTTGTAACAAACTTCAAATATCAAATTGAGGCATTCACTTTTCAAAAATGTCTACGCTTAAGTACTAATTACTCTAATGGATTAGGAATCGGGAAGGTTGAACTTATAGGAAGTGAACTCATAATTGCGTGGAGAGAGAGTGGAAAACCATTTAGGGAAAACCACCCCTAGTTCATCCGAAGGAGATTCGAACCTCAATCTTCCCATCCTCGGCAGTCTAGCTCAACACGACCAGCGCGTTAGCTCTAATTTATTAAATTTAAAAAAAATCTGGTGAGCACGTTTCAAAATAGCTTTTAGAAGCATCAATATTTTCAAAAATTTGCCGAAGTGACTTCTCCAAATAGCCTCTAGGAGTATCCAAGTTTTAAAAAAAAATTCTGGGGGACCACCATTCTAAATAGTTAAAAGAAAATTATTTTCAAAAACCCGACAAACGAGAACGAGCTTTTAGGTGCATTCGATTTTCTAACATTAACTGCAGGAGAGGATATAAACTATACACTTTTTTGTTAGTTGCCCCTCCCTCCTCTCTTAAACAAATAAAGTTACACCAGTACTGTGTAATGTAACAATGTTCTTATCTCTTAATGTTTAGTAGTAAGTTTTAACATTATGTTATAAACTTACGATTTTGAACCCCCTGACCTCCCCCAAATCAAATTCTCCCTACACCCATGCCCGAGAGTGTAGTAACTTTCAAACTACAAATTAACCTGTTCAAAACAATAGAAAGAGTTTAAGCCGCGAATAAATTGAGCACTCAAGAATGTAAAAATTTAATCAATTCTAAAACCCACAAGATTCAGTAAGCCTATTAAAATTTTAACTAATAAAAAAACTTAGAAATATATTTTAGAATAATTACGAGGATACAAATTATTCAGTTACCTTTGGGAAGATTCGATTTGTGAAAATTTTAACTTCATTCTTCACATAATGTCCATGAAGGACCCGCCATGTTGTCATGCAATATAAACAAACACACGATGGTTGTGATATTATCATGATTTTACAACGGTATAAAACTTTTCATGAAACGTACACAAACAATGTATTTAACATTATCCTCTCATTGTATATGAAAACTAGACAATTACTCAGTATAGCACCTTAATACACAAAACGTTAAATCTCTTTAGAACTAAAAGGTTACGTTATTTTGGAAGAACAGTTTAAATTCCGCCAAGCCACAGATCATCGAATTGAAAAGAAGAATGGTTAGCTTCTATTTTGGTGATGTTTCTCTGTGAAGTCACCTTTTCAGATTTTTAGAAACGGCTTGAGGAAAATGGTAAAACTCGGACACAAAACATCGTATTCATTGAATTTGAGTGTTACAAACACCAATGAAAACTTATTTATAATATAAGTTGTACTTAGGCCTGAACTAATATACTGTGTAAGTAATTTACTGTTATAAAAATTTTTGTGTTTAGAAAGGTAAAATTAAATACCAATTTATTGTGAAATATGTGATTCTAACATTTTTGTCATAACCAAAACAACAGCAGTGAACAATGAATGGCAAACGGTCGCCGTTGACAGTGAGGTTAGGGTTCGGAACTTAGCCAGGTTATATCTAGAGATGGTTCCCCACTTGTGATTTTCCTAACCCACTTATTAAAAATATAATAAGACCACAGGGGAAAAGGGAGGTAATTCAACCTACAATATTTTTCAGGAGAGTAATTCTTAACTTCAAAACGTTGGCATGTTACAACCGTCTTTCACATTTCTTTCAAATGTATATTATAATGAAATATTTATGATGATGTCTTGATGGTTTTTATTTATTTTGCCTCATAATTTGGAGGAAGAAAAAAAATTCTTCAAACGTACAAACTTATGAAAAAAAGAGGTTAAGTCACAATACAAACCTGAACTAAATGTGATATTGGAGGTAAGTCCACTTTTTTTTAATACATATTTTTTCAATACAAAATAAACATTATAAAAGAAATACTATGAACTTAAAACCTACAAACAAAATATTTACCATAAACAAAGTAAAAAATTAAATAGAAAATGTAAGTTACACTGAATGGAGAAATTCATTCAGTTCAATTTAATCCTTTAATAAATTGTAGTAACTCCACTATTTCAAATAATACTGCATTAATCCATTCAAATTTAACATTACACAAGAAGTAATTTGAAACGAATTTTGAGGAAACATAGGATTTTACCATAATTTAAGTAAAAATAACACTGTTTTACTTTTAGTCACTTATAAAAAAAACTATCAAATTACATTTAAATCATGTGACAAAGAGAGATAACTTAAGCCAATTTTTATTTAGTAAGGGTGACTAGGTCCAGATAATTATATTCTTAGAATAATCACATTTAACTATTTTTTGGAATTTCACTGAAATATTTCTGTGCCTCTTCCATGCAATAAATCTTCAATTGTTGCAAATCATTGTACTTTTCTGATGATATTGGTAGTAATTATATATATATATATATTAAATCTATGAATTTCACTAAACATTATTAATATGGAAGCACTATTAGATAATTGTATAAATATTGGAAATAACATTAACTTACCTTTATATATGCGCGATGAGGGTGCAAGAATTCTCCTGTTGCTTGAGATTGACCATTTTCCTTTCTCTGCCTATTTGGAGACATGGTATATCCATGCTCCATTGTAGGAATCTCTATGGATTATAAGTCGTGATGATTTTTTCTACTTTTAACTCACGCACCGGACGAGAAGGGAATGCACACTTTTTTTCTGTACAGTGGCTCCAGAAAGTCACTCCAATCCCTTATAATGCTTTGGTTAACTTTTATGACTAGAAATGGTTCAGGTTTAGAACGAGATCCTGCGATTACGTTGACCCAGTCTGAAGGAGGCTCTGTCTTGATTTCATGTTGAGAAGGCCCATATCCTTATCACGCTCAAGATAAGAATGTCCACGTATGGGAAAAGTCACATGAACTAATTCTAATCGTTTAGTTTATATACCAGGTAGTGGAGATATTTAAACAATGTATAGTTTTTATTTTGACCCCCACATGAGTCACAAAAAATCTGCAAATATTTTACAGACGGATCAAGAATGTTATTATGTAGTGGTCAAGAAATGACACTACCTCATTAAAGCCCTTCTTGCCAACTGTGCCATGGTAGACATAAAAGGTAGCTTTATTGTCTGAAAGTTGATTAATATTGAACAAATAAAATGATAGTTGTCTCTTGTAGTATACTATATTCGTAGCAATGTTTTGACAAGTAAGATTTTTCTGTAAATCTATTGATATTGCTTCAGAGTCCTTTGGTTTTCTACTTCTTTGTCGAGCTCTTTTTTTCCTCTCAAAAAAGGTTCCCCTTCATTCTGTGTACTTTGTTTTCTGTCTCACATTTCTAATTTTTTTCTTCTAGCTCATTTTTCTTTTGTTCTTCCAAAGTAAGTAAAAGTTCCAAAGGAAAGCCTTTAATGACAACTGTAGATCAATCACATGTACTGCATGTGTCCTTTCTAGGATAGTCCAAAGGTATATTAAACTTTGTGTTGAAAATGGTGGATAGGTTTCATACGAAATGTTATTGTTATGATGTAAGTCAGTGTACAGTGAATGTATCTTTTTAATACTCAATTCTTCAGGCTAAATATAGCTTCTTTGTTCGTGCACCATTTGAAAGATTTTATGTGATTGCAAATCTTGTCTGTAGTTTCATCTGAGAGTTTGTGAACTCAATTTTTGTGCTTGCCTCTTAAATCAACCTTAGCCATTCCATTACCTTTTAAAGATTTCTGAATGTTCTCTAGTCTTCTTTTTTTTTTTTTTTTTCACTGTTTTCCTCACAACTCTAACTATTGTAATAAAACATTTGTCACGTAAAGAAGCCTCACCTTCATTCAGTCGTGGTCTTCTAAGCTTCACTGGAAAGAACTGAAACAAACCTGCAAGGTGTTGGGTTTGTGAGCTACTAGTTACTAAATAGTTTGTTGCCTTTCAGACAATGTTATTTTAAATAAAACTTTTCTCTTAACTTGCAATTCCCACCTAGTTCATGTGATTGTGATCTGATTTGTCTAACCACTTCCAACATCCTACCAAGATTTACGTTTTTTAGTAGAGGTTAGAAGCAATTCCCCCACTTTCAATATTGTTTGATTGCATAGCACGACTATTACACAATTAAAAATAACACAATTAAAAAATAACACTATTAGAAAACACTATTGAATTAGAAATATAACGTAATAACTTGAGAACTCTCAAAACACAACTTGCGACAAATAAAACAAAGGAAAAATTACTTCAAAATAACAGGTGGACAACATTCGAACAAAATTATACCATAATAAAGTTTCACTGTGGACTTACCTTTCTTTTTCCTTGTGTAGGTTATTTTTGAAGTGCCATAATTTTGTGACTATGCATCCTAGCAACATACACTGTTAACAGAAAGGTAGTACCTTCAAAGAACTATTAGATAGCAGCACTAACTCAATTTCAACTAAATATGGACTTACCTCTCTTTTCCCCTGTGGTCTTCTATAATAAGACAAGTTTATCTCTAAGAATTCTACTCCCTCATTCTAATACCATATTCTTTTATACTTTCTAATTAAGTAACCTTTCATCCATATAAACTCATATATAAACCTTTCTATTACATACATTTATTTACATCTGGATCAGTGGTAATACTGTCTAAGGCATCACCCTAGCAATATATAGGTTTGACAGAGACGATGGAGGTCAAGGTTCAAATTATTAATTGAATACACTGAGGGGCGGTGTTTTTTCATAAAATTCATGACTATGGCTTTACCCCCATCTCATGAAAATGCAGTTGAATTTTACTAAATCAAACCTTCTAATCACTACCCCACTAACTCTCTAATAACCATAGTGTTAAACGTATTAATTTTTTAAAAAAAGATCAATATTTGGCTCACGGGCGCTTACGCTTTTTTTGACACTTAAAATGCCACTGAAACAGTTCCGTAACTATCCCTATTTTTTTTTTTTTTTTAAATTGCCGTTGAAAGGTGGTGTCAAAGTGACGACAGCAAAAATAATTGCAGAATAGATGAATATGTAAATGTTTAGTGTATTTTAAACTGCCAGAAAAATTCTAAAATTACCGTGTTATTGACACTACCTACTCTCTCTAGTTTTTGTTCGCCCAAACTCTCCTCATATTCTATTCTCTTGTTCTCCCACGGAGCTCGTTTGATGAGTTGATCCTAAAACCAGTTCAAGTCTGACGTCACGCTCGACTGAAATCTAGGGAGGTGTAGGGGGAATGAGTTATCCCTCCTGAACGGGGAAGAAGGGATTACTTGACTCTGGTACTACACACACACGCGCGCGTGCACTGCCTTACCTACACATTAATTAAATATGTTTCACACATGTGTGTTATAAACGAGGAGCATTGTTGCCAGGTAAAGAACGGTTTGGCAACGTTTTATTTGTAATTCTATTTGGCTACCCTCTAGTGGCAGTGATTTAAAACTCGAATAAAAGCGAGTAGAACAAGTGTAGGGAAATGTCAATACTAGCTAACTGTGACCGACACTATTTAAAATAGTTTAAGGGAGTAGTATTAAGACTGAGAGTAATGTCAATAATTATTATCAGCAGCTTACACTTTTTTATAATACAACAAGCAACTCGACTCTCACAGATTCAAGTTTCACAAATTAATAGGTATGTAGTTTTGATACTTCAACTTACAACTATACCTCAGTTTTAGCTTCTATGGTGCTGACTGACAGCTCACAGCTGAATTCTGACAGTCAACAGTTAGGTATATACCTAAATTTTGACTGTCAGAAGTGACAACTGCTAAAGACATGTTTTTTGCAGATCATATGGTTCAGCGTAGGGATACATAATTTGGTCTGGTAGCTTTTCAAAGCCGTCAGAAGTCAGCTGTGAGCTGTCAGTCAGCACCACAGAAGCTAAAACTGAGGTATAGAAACGCTATTTATCAAGTATCGCTTCAAACATCATAGATGGCGTTGCTAGTAGACTGGCGCACAGTTGATAGTCTCAACGCCATTTTATCGTTTTCTATCTTGAGCGCGAGTTGTGTTTTGTTAGTTAACACACATAATAATGTAGCACCGTTTAGTTTTAACTATCCGATGAAACGAACATACAGGTATATCTAAAAAAATGTAGTTTTTGACGTGAATACTTCTTTAAATTTGCTACCATACGGGGGCAATCCAAAAAACCTAATGATAACAAAATCGGGGGATACAGTTTGGCGTTGTAGTTTCGAATCTTTCCTCTACATCCAAAATTAAATTATACCACTGGATAGCTAAAGGATCAAAGAATTCATTACGATAAGCGAGAAGAATGACGCATCGCGCGCGGTGGAGGGGGAAGCGCCGCCATTTTGAGATTATTTTGCTGCGTATCGAGATTTGCAATTAGTATAACTTTTGACTCGGAGAAGCTACGATGTTCGTTTGAGTTTTAATCGTTAGCTGTCGTCAAAATCTATCGATTGTATATAAAACATGAGTTTAAAGTAGTGACAGTGAATATAATAAGGTGTTAGAATAAAAATATATATTATCAAGATTTAACGTTTACCAGAAATCTCGATGTATCTTTTATGCCATTTGTGTCGTACTTTTCGTATCACAGACCTATAATTAATAAAGTTTATATATAACACAATAATTATTTGTTTCCTTGCTTTTATCCTAAATACATAAATAAAAATATTTTATTTAAAAAATATAACCCGTTACATAAACGTTTTCACGTACAACACACGGCCGTGTCCATGACACAGCCACACCCCATTTTTATAGCATCATTTCACTTACGCGGTATTTTAACTTGCACGGAAACTTAGTATATGTATACATTTTATGTTATTTTTATTTTTAAGGTAATGTGAGATCGATTATGTAGTCATATTGGTTGTAAATTATTGCGTCTTCTGACATTTAATTGTTTTTTATTCACAACAATTATTCCTAACCTCACAAGTGAGGTAAGCGAACCGTTAAAAAAAAGTTATGTCTTTCCTTTCAGTCATAGATACTATTTTATACATTAGTTTGTGTAGACAGTCCTTGTTCGAGCGGAAAACAAACAGCACATCTCGCGAGAGTGCTTCAGCCAAGCGGTTGAATTTGACTATCGACTAGCCATCACACATCGCCTCAGTTTCAATGTCTAAATCTGGCACAGGTTCTGGATTATTTAAGCTATCCCTTTTCTGATGTTAGAGAGGAACATGAGACGTTGTACTCCTTTAGCCTTGCCTGGATGCACCCCTGCTCTCTGGTGGTAACAATTTAAACCATATATTTGGCACATTTGCTCAGTCAATGGTCACGCCTTATAATTGTATTCAAAGAATCTTGTTTGTTTTCTATTACGCTTTATTAATATTTTTCATCTAAGTCTTTAATAATAATAATAATAATAATAATAATAATAATAATAATAATAATAATAATAATAAA
This sequence comes from Timema podura, assembly GCA_033556935.1. Classification (NCBI taxonomy): domain Eukaryota; kingdom Metazoa; phylum Arthropoda; class Insecta; order Phasmatodea; family Timematidae; genus Timema; species Timema podura. Next base: position 9,055,796 of record JAVRXN010000006.1, on the reverse strand, counting down.
TAGTTGATTATATTTTCTTAAATAAGTTACTTTATTTAAGTAATACTACTAATTTATTATTTTATTATTTATGTAGCTCTGATTTTATTATTGTCATTACTACTACTGTAGGAAAGATTAGACACGTATCCAGCGAAAGGGATATAGACACTTTAAACCCCAGTCCCCCACTACAATCTTTCCTCACTATCCCAATAGAATATATTACTTTTTAATTAAACTACATATTTATATTAAAAATTTATTTATTAAATGGAAAACAAATATTGTCTGTTATTTAAACGTACATACTCATTATATCACTTGTTTTTTTATAATCTATAATATATACAATATGAGCTGTCCTTCAAGGCATTTTGAGTCAGCTGCAACTGGCTATTTTCGTGGTCAGTGATGTCACGAATCATACAGCGTACCCTTGTTCATTTACGAACCACAAGACAACGTTTTAGCCCTATTGTTAAAGTTATGTTTAGGTTAATTAATCACTTTAATTTAAAACTAGTTAAGTTATTTAAATTGAATGCGTTTTCTAGTTGTAATATCTCTATAGAATATATCTACCAAGTCAAAATTATATTATCAGTTAAAAAATAGGACACATTGGAAAAGAAAATTCCAAGTTTAAACTAAAACTTTTTATTACAATGTTACTTAATTAGTTGCTCAGCCGATCATTTCTCTACCTTCTCGCTTTCGTGTAAATAGAGGACGAGAGTAAAAAATATACCTTAAAATTCAGATGAAAAAAAATCTCAAGAACGGTGAAATTAAATATTCTTGATGAGAGCGAATGAGAATGTTCGTTGGATAGCATAAAATAAATAATGAAAATATTTTTATCTCCTCTTTACTCTCACAAAAAAAAAGATGAATTAAGCTAAGCAAAGTATTTTACACGTGGGAACTGAATTTTAACAGCCTCGGAAGAAGTTCTTGTTACTTCTTTAAATATGTGACCAAAATGTTTTCTAAATATCCAGTCGGGTGGTTTACTCTTTTTTTTTTTCAACAGATCGATGCTCTAACGTTTGCCTAAACATAGTAATTTTCTAAAATGACTCAAACTTATGGAAATATGTTAAATGTAAGATAGGTCTACAATCTCTTTCAATTATCTGTCCAGTAATGCATGTATGGAGGCCAGTTTCACTTAGAACTAAAATGTGCGAGTTTAAAGCAGAATATGAGCTCAATTGTGTCAGTCCTCTTCCGTGTTATAATCTCAAATATAATTAAGCCAAAATAGCTGTAATAATAAATGCTATACGATATTTCCTCACGGTTATTTTTATTGGCTAGCTTGTAACTGAAAAGGAATGCCTGTCAGTAGTGTGGGGTTTACAAGGATTTAGAAGTCTGCTGTTGGGACAAAATATTATCATGTCAGATCACAAGGCACTCACATTTATGAATACTTGTCGATTAAAAAGTGACCGACTGGTGGGTTTTGGCAATACAGGAGTTTGGGTTGGAGTTAGAATACCTACCCGGCAAAGCGAACCACCATGCTGACGCATTAAGTCGCTATACCATCAATGATGAAGGACAACTCGAACCGGAACAGTCACGGACGCCTGCCAAGTCCCATGTGTATCCCGTTCAGCTTGAAGGAGACATCGATTTGGGAAGGCAACTCCAGGACCTCAAACGTCTGCAAAGAGAGGACCTCGAACTGTACAAGATCATCCGGGTCTTTGAAACAAGGCCAGCTCCTGAAAGTACAACTCCAGCTCTTCAACAGAGAGCCGCACCGTATGTGATGTACCAAGGCTTATTATACAAAAGGAATCTGTCTGGACACCCTTTTGATTTTTCAGGTCAAGTGTATATTCCCCAGAATCTTCGGGAACAACTGATCAACTACACTCGTCAGAAACTTGGCCATTTTGGGGCGTTTAAGTGTTATCACCTACTGAGACGTTACGTGTATTGGCCTAATATGTATAGCCAATGTAACATTGTAGCACGCGAGTGTGAGATATGCCAGCTGACTAAACCCAGCAGGATGATTTACGAGGGAGCTTATATGGCCATAATACCTGAGGGTCCAAACCAGTTATTGGCCGTAGATCTTTATGGGCCATTGCCTAGAGCAACCAGAGGGCTCACATATGTGTTCTTTATGATCGACTTTTTCTCCAAATATTGCGGTCTGTTCAGCCTAAAGAAAGCTTCGGCTAAAGCCTGCCCGAGTCGAGTGCGAACCTACATTCAGACCCAGTGATGTCCCCGCTATCATTCTGTCAGACCACGGGACTCAATTCACCTCCAAGACTTGGTCTCTGACTTTAGAGAGGTTGGGGTATTCGAGCAACCTTCAGTTCAATCCGTCACCCCGCTTCGAATCCGTGTGAGCGCGGCATGAGGGAAATGGGTCGATTCTTGAGGTGTTACTGTGACATGCGTCAAACTACGTAGCCTTCTTACATCCTCTTGCTAGAAGAACTACTTAACTCTCTCACCTACCACTCTACATTACTCATGCCTTTTGAGGTCAATTTCAGCCAGAGAAGAGAAAGATTACTGGACCAGTATTTCCCGGAGCCAACCTTGGATGCCACGCAGCACAACCGCAACACTAGTACCACGTCGATAATGCTGGAGACGAAGCGGAAAGTGTCGAAGCAGCTCAGGAAAGCCGCTGAAAGTAGGTTAAAACAACAGAAGAAGAAGGTGAAGATTCCTTTTGGAGTAAGGGATAAGGTTTTGCTTCGAGAAAATCCCGTTTCTGATTTTTACAACAAGGAAACTAAGAAATTGTCTTGTCTCTATTCTGGACCCTATCTGATCACCCGAATCATCAAAGGATAACGCTTTCGAGTTAGCGCAAGTAGAGAACCATTCAGTTAAGGGAGTATATAATGCTACACTTTTGATAAGACGGATAGAGTGAGTGAATAGGGCTATCGAGTTCCTACTCGTCAAGAAAAAAGTTATGGAAAGAAGGAGATTTTGCAGTAATTTTATTTTTGTTTCGTTGAACAAGGGCAAAGTTTGGTTCACCAGTAACGAATATAAGAAGACCTGGTAAGAGAGAAGAGATGTTATGAGGATTCACCACACATGTTTATGTGTGCATGGTCAGATACGACAGTGGCACTTAATTGGATACACTCATCAACACATCGATGGAAAACTTTTGTTGGCAATCGTGTGTCTAGAATTAAAGAATACTTGCCTTCTGAACATTGGTTCCACATCCTTGGAATAGATAATCCAGCAGATTGCGCCTCACGGGGACTCAGCCCTTCACAACTTGTTGAGCACCATCTTTGGTGGAAAGGACCTGTTTGGCCGCAGTGTGATTTGTTGAAGAGTCCACACCAGAGGATGTGACAGAAGAAAAACTAGTCGTCCTACTAGTTCGTTATGAAGAAGACACGCCATTGCTGAAGTTTATAGACCTCGCTAAGGAAACTTCAAAGAGTCACTGTCTGTGTGCTGCGGTTTGTGAACCGCATCAGCCTAAAAGGCTGTACCAAAAGAGGTGCAATTAACTTCGAAAGAATTGAATCAGGCTCTTCAGGTCCTAGTACAAGTAGTTCAACATAAGCACTTTAACAGAGTGTTCAAAGCCTTAGAAGTTGGACACACCTGTTCACCTGGCATATGAAATCTCAGTCCTTTCATAGAAGATGGTGTGATTTGCGTAGGAGGTCGACTGCGCAACACGACCCTAGCATTTGACCAAAAACATCCTGCACTTCTCCCAAGAAAGGATCATTTTGTTGATTTGGTAATAGATCAGTGTCACAAGGACAATCTTCATACTGGGGCACATCTTGTATTTTCATTGCTCCGACAGAAATATTGGATTCTGGCTGGTCGAGGTGTTATTCGTCGAGTGCAACCCTAAGCCCAGCTTTCCAGTCATGGGTGACCTACCTGCTCCACGAGTCCAGGAATCCAAAACCATTCACCCATGTAGGTGTTGATTATGCGGGTCCCTTTAATATTACTCTAAGTCGACATAGAGGTGTTAAATAACAGAAAGCGTATATATGTTTGTTTGTATGTCTTGTCACCAAAGCCCTACCTTTAGAACTGGCATCATACCTGTCCATAGAAACTTTTCTTGGCGCTCTAAAGCGATTTCTCTGCAGAAGAGGAGAATGTTTAGCAATGTACACAAGACTGTGGAACAAACTTTGTAGGTGCGAAAGCAGAATTGGATAAATTGAGAACCTTCTGATGTGAATAAATTTCGCTCTGTTTAAGATTGTTTTATGATTACTATACTAAAATATTGAGTAAAACTACATTCCCCACCCCCCTTCAAATTCCTCTTTTCTCGGATGGTAGACACCCTGCTTTTATTAATCCCCTATATAAGGATGAAAAAACTAATTCAGCTATTAAAACTTATTGTCTCTCTCTCTCCCATCAACGTGATAATCGGAGAATTAAACAGTTGATGAGAGAGGATTGACCAGAGATACTATCGACAATCACGTCCTAATTGTTAATGGTGCAACTAAGTTATTGATTATTGGCTATGCAACAGTCCCCAAAACACTCATTCTTAACATAATTTCAAGAATCTAAAAAACATATCTTTAAATGTTATTAGCACCGCGTCTTACTACCTGTTCAGGTTATACGCACTTATGCTAATGTGTAATGGTAGGGTGATTGTGACATGAAATGAAGGATCTACAGTTTAACGTGGGATCCGAACCACGGTGGAGGCCTGGCATTCCTCACATTCACAATTTGTGATTAATACACGTCTTGTCAGAGGTGAAGGAAGGGTTTGTCAATCAGATAAATCTGTGCAGGGACCGAGGATTAAACCCCGAACTCCCAACACAGAAATCTGACACCTTACCCCTAGATCGCCAGGTCACCAATATATCTTTAAAAATCTGCTTAAGGTGGGGTGCTAGTAAGTGTGAGCTTAGGGCAGTATTTTCGAAATTTTTATAGTATAAACTTTTTTTGGCCAAAATAAATCAAAATATTTCTTCTATAGAAACATAGAGTTTAGTTTTCCGTGCATGCTAATCTCAACAGTTCTTTAATATCTGTTAAGGGTGTCCTGGAATTTAGTGACAACTTTTTCTCTGCATTTAAAAAGTTTGTCACCAAATGCTGCTATGCTCATGACAGATATTCAAGAACTGTTGAGATTAGCATGTGCAGAAAACATAACTCTATGTTTCTATAGAAGAAATATTTGATCTATTTTGTCCAAAAAATGTTAATGCTATAAAAACTGCAAAAATAATGCACTAAACTGGCGCTCACTAGCACCCCACCTTAAGAAGATTTGAAGTTGATCCTCTTGACAAAGCCTTTAAAACAAATAACTGAAATTCTTTACATAACTTTACTTTACTACCCCACCATAGTATAACTAAATATAACTAATGGCTCGTCTACAATCGATCAAGGCCATAGGAATGAAGTTTTTGAGGAGAATTCTAGTTGCCACCAGAAGAAATATGATTAGAGAGTTGAGCTACAAGGTGTACACGAGAAAGTTAAGGGACCAAGAGTAAGATGATGGCCACATAAGGAGAGTTGAAAAGGAAAGAATGTCATGGAGGATAATGGGGTATAAGTTTCTAGGTAAAGGGCCGCAAGGAAGACCATGGAATATTTGGGGGAAGGATGAAAAGACAATGGAAGATGGAGTTGTTACCATCCGAATACGATTTCCAGGACAAACTAGATCGGGCTAGGATAAACTGATACAGCCTGCTGCTTGTAGGATGAACTGATATTGGCTGATGTTTTTACGCAGTACTACTTTTCCAGGGTGTCCAGCCAAACTATATTTTAAAATTCCCTTATTTTTCTAACTTTTCCAGTCACTATATTATAAACATTATTATATTAAGATCTTAACTTAGTGTAATAATATTCTTAGACATATACACATTTTGAAATTGTAACTCTCTATGAAGGGGTTAAAGGATGTCAGCCTAAAGCAATGGGTCATGTGTTCCAAGTTATATTTGAGTTAGATCATATTGAGACATTAAAAGATCACCTCACACGGTCTAGTAAACTAATGACTCAACTTTGGGTAAATACACGATAGAGGGGTGGAAAGATTAGATGAAAATTCCAATGTTGACTTTGAGACTTGAGATTAGTATATTCAAGGTGGACAACTGTACTAAAAGAATTTCGCAGGGAAGAAAAATTGTTTTTTGACAGTTGATTATTGTAAATGAACATAGCGTACCATAGGCCTAATATTTTAGTGACTATGTGAAAATTCCAGAAATTTGATCAAATTCCCTGACTTTTTTTTTTTTCTGATTTCCAGGTTGCTGGACTTTTCTTTCTTCTTAACCCATATGAAGAATCGAATTTGGAGAGGTTTCCTGATTCACAGTTTGTGCGCAAATGTTGTCAGCTAACCTTACCTAACCTTGGTTTGGCCTAGTAAATTTGTAGACTATACTAATTTATCCTATGAGCTAGGTCAAAATTTCAGGATTAACGAATTGAGACTAGGCTAAATTAGTATATCCTTAGGCTCCTAGAATGAATGTATCAGTTTGGCCTAGTCTGATCTAATTTGTCCTGGAATTGGGTTTGGACGGTAAAAAAGTCATTTTACTGAACTGACCTGGCCACAGGCTGGAAACAGCTGATGCGGATATGGTCAAATAATAAGTTATTACTATAATATTTAAAAATACAATATCCCTTACAAAATATTTTCATAGACTGTTATCCTAGATGAAATAAACAATTGTTTAGTTCAAGTAGTAGTATACCCAACAAATTTTTTGTATGGATAGGTAAACGCAAGGGGCAACGGTGACAATTTGTGAACGATGGATATTGACAATCTCCTCCTTTTTTCATATGGGATGAATTATTAATTAAATGTCAGAACATAAATTAGTAATAATTACCTTGTCGTATACAGATCACATGTTGACATATATGAATATGTTTCGGTTAAGTCTAGCTACTTACATAAAATATGTCCGTTTGTAAGAAAATTGAGGTAAAGGTATAAAAGGAAAGGACACAGCAAGTGTATGTCAAAACAAACATATTTACTCTATCGTCCTTAAATTGATAACTTCGAGAGAAAACAGATTTTTACTTTTCTTAGTGAAATATAAGTTTATTAACAGCCTATGTAAAAACATTACATCATTCTTTTGTTAGGTGTTTAGTAAATATATTAAACAATAATACAATTTACTAAATTAGCAGTATCAGCTGATATTGTAACATAAAAATATGACATTCGTAAAATGTTTACCAGTGAATAAACTAATACACAAACATTTAATCCAACTACAGATAATAATAGCTTTTGTAGCATAAAAATATTCTGTGACCCAGAAAAATGGCAGTTTTTTGGTAAACTAACCACATCATAAATGTAATTACTTCTAAATTATTTCATGAAATTTGTTTCAATGGGGAAAAAAAAAAAAAAAAAAGGCGAATTTGGTTAGTCTACATTTTAATGTATTGCTAGCAAACAGAGTGATTTTTGATATTTATGAAATGGTGTGTGTTAAACATGTGTTATTAGATAAATATAAATGGTTAAATTGTAGAAAATAGATTCATAAAAAAAGTAAAACCTATTTATAAATACGATATTTTGATGTCACATGATATCTTCCTCAGGAGGTAGTAGACTGAACAGTGAGTTGACTTCAGTGGTGCCAACTTAGTTGAAGGATGAAAACTTCCTGTTCATTCTATTAGCTCCTGAGGAAGATACTATGCGATACCTAAGTATAGAATAATTTAGTAAATATGGGTTAGTATTTTTACTACCATGCTTCTGGTTATCCACAATTATTATATATCTATTTGTTAAATACATGTATTTATAAGTAAATGAAAAAGCAACAGAGTATTCTTATATAGTTAACTTTAATTCAACTATTTCGAATCTTAGTATTTTTATTTAGATGTACATAAGTCTTGATAATTAAAGAGTAGTTGGGTAATCATAAGTTGTAAAATCGGTTGGAAATTTTCACCAGAACCATGAGATCGGTTATTATAATTAATTTTCTACTAACGTTTCTATTTTCAAATGCTTAAAAAAATATATATATATGACAACCCTTTTCTCAACTCAGTGGAATCTTGTGATGCTATCGATGGGGAAATAGTTCTACACGGACTTCACACTGCAGGCTCGGTCTGTAAATACCCCACACACAGTTACAAACAAACACACTGGAAGCGCAAGACCATCAAAAATATTCTAGCAGTCAGAATCCGGACCACATAGAGCTATCTCGTTGGCCTACGCTAAGGCCGGTGGGAACATGGGAAGGATAAAGTGTATTAAAAACGCTCTGAGGAACATGTTGTTTTATAAATCACGGAGGAACCGAGTGTACATGTAAAGCAATATGTTTAGCCTTAAATTATGGCAGGAGGTTATTGCATGAAACACGGAGGAACTAGGCGTGCATGAGTATAAGCTGATCGGGGACTAACAAGTTTGAAAACACCAGATCTTGATTATTATCAATTATTGTTTAAACAACACAAGCACAAAAGCAGGCATAAGTACCAAAAACCACAAACCCGAAGGAAACTTATCTTAAAACTAAAGATGGGTCGATCTCATTATTCTACAAATCCAAAATCTCGAATTCAAATCCAAATCTTGTATGAAATTATGGAACATAAGAAGAAACAGGAATATAACAATATTAGAAAACAAAAATATTAAAGAAAAGTTTGTTTTTTTGTTGTTGTTGCCGAAATCAGTTCATTATAAAATCAATACATTCAGTTAAGTGTTAAATTAATAGTCTGAGGTCTGGTTGTTGAGTTTGTTGGTGTTTAACCATCAATAAGCAGTGTTAGAGCCCTAAAGCTTGATTCACGTTCGTCGAAAATAAAGAACAGAATCTGCTTGAGTGATGAAGCAATTCACACGCTGTATGTTGACCCATGATGCATTGCAACGCTAACTTAAAACAGCTTATTATCAACATATTTTATTTTCTAGTAGATAAACATATATTTTAGATCATTCTCCGATGTATGTTTTCAAACTATAACGCTCTGTCGCAGCACAATCCAATACATCAAACACACTATTTCTATTAACGGGTTATCTCAAATCTCCTCGCAACAACCAACAAAACTGTCTGCTAGCTTCTAGCTCTACAGCGCATGCGCACTGATTTGAGATGGTTGGTTCTGAGATGTGATTGGTTCCCCTGTGCCGAACATCTCAGGCAGAGCGGACAAAGTAGAGATGAATCAAACTTTAGAAGAACAGCTGGCGCCGATGAGGCGGATATGTTTTGATTGGCATAGAGCTCGCCACGTGACCTTGTTTCCGTTCTGCTGGCTGGTTTTTTCGGTGAACGTGAATCAACATTAACACAAGTTCCAATTAGAAATTTTCAAAAAAAAATTTTTTTCAAGGTAAGTATTAGAGACTCCCATCTGTTTTTAAAACTAAATAAATGAACACATCAAAGGTATGGCGATTAAGAGGGCGTAGCGCTAAAGAAGAAACAATGGAATAGAGTGAAATAATTAAAGATTAAAGCCCAAAAGCCCTCTTGCAATTAGTGAACTTCTTCTTTGTTGCATTCCTCAGAAAAGGAACGCACAAGCCCCCCCACCAACGACAAGGTCACGAAGTTCTTAGGGAGGGGGTAAAACGTGTGCGAAATTCTGCTTTCATAAAAAAAAAAAAAATTGAAGCCGATTAAATAAATTAAATAAATATGTCAAACAAAGTTTAATCATTATTATTGAAAGAATTGATCTTATCATCACAAGTTTCAATACCTTGATTCTTAGTAATCGAATCACTGAGAAATGTAAAGAAATGGAAAAAAAAAAGGGAAACTTTTAACGTGTTAGTGGTATTTTGTCATTTCATTCCAATGCGGGCAAATTGTAAATGTACTCGACACGACCTTTGTGTTCTACTGGTTTTGTGTAGATCAAAACATGGCCGTTATTTTGAATCTATTGTTGAACCCTGGTAGGAGGTGCAGAAATATGGATAGGAACATAAAAAAAAAAAGGTACAATAGAGGAGTGAGAATCTTCGAAACTAACATCAGATTCGACTTTGCTTCGAAACAAATCCTGGCTTCGAAGCTTTACCAATAAAAAATAGTGACGGGTAAAATATTCCATTTGTGTTCAATTACAGCCATTCTGAGTTGTTTTGTACATTACAAATTAATGCTTACGTGGAAAAAAAACTGAGGTAATTGAATTTATAAGTTGTGATAATAATCTGATTTATCAAAGTAACACAAAATATCACAAACAATTGTGTAATAAAACATTTTACAAGTAATTTAGTACATAAATTAATATAAATAACCACAATATATTTTTTCAAGCATAAAACAACTAAAAGAAAACATTCAAACTTCGATTCGACTTCGAGATTATTTCATATATACGATTCGAGTTTGCTTCGAATTGAATAAGTGGACTTTGCACACCCCTAGGGAACAAACACAATAAGACTTTTACAATAAAAAAAGAACACGATTCAGTCATATTGTGTTCTTTCCTTTTATGTGTTTCTATCCATCTTTCCTGTACCTTCTTCTAAATGTAGCACAATGTACCAGAAAAAGCAAAAAAGAGGGTTTACTTAAAGAAATACTTACCGTATTGGCCCGAATATAAGACAATAGTTTTTATTAAAAATCGAAAGCAGAAAATAGGGGGTCATCTTATATTTACAGTCTAGCATATTATGTTATTAATTTCATCTTACTTTTTGTGTAAAGCCATTTGTATTGCATATTTCTAACTAAAGCTAATAAATCTGGCACAAAACTCGTTTTCACACAAGTGAGAAACTATAAAAATTTATTTTACTTAAGTATTTCACATGTAAATTATCGCCACGGCATAGCTTCTTGTGTTATTAATTTCAAACTTGAATTTTGTGAAAAGCTGCCTCTATTACATATTATTTATTAAAGTTAGTAAATCATCCATGACAACATGTTTCCACAAGAATACTAACCTGAAAACTTTATTTTATTGTGGTATTTCACGCGTAAAAACTTAACACAAACATTACTTCAAAGTTATTTTTCATTTTGGTCATAAAAGTACAGCAGCGGTGTGGTATTCTGACATTACGTTTGAACGACGCGCTCTAAGAAATGATCTTGAGGAGCGCTCTCAGTGTACAGTCAAACAAGTGGATCTTGGAGCGCTCAGTAACATGATGGTGTTGCTGTGTAGCGACTAGCTGCACAAATCAGTGTTTAGTAATTAATAGTGTTTCTTTTTCTGCATGGTGCATGACGGCAGCTGCCTGCTGATTAGCTTGTGGTATTTGTTTGTTTTTTGTGTGAATTAGTTGCAGCAACATAAATAAAACATAGTTTAGTGCGGATTTTAATCACAGTATATTTTTATCTTTTCAAATGGCACCTGATAGCCTAGAAAAACGCGGCACATCGGCAAAACAGATAAACAAAGGTGAAAGATGAAGTTACAATGCATGCTTTAAGGTTGCTGTTGCCAAGATATGCTATGCAAACGAACAACTCGGCAGCGGCACGACATTACGGCATGACTGAATTAATGTGCGTCGCTGGAGGAAAGATTTTCCAAATCTGCAGAGTTGCGATTCAACACGTCTGGCATTTCATGGCCCCACAAAAGGAGGTTACAAAGGATTGGAAAGGTTACCCAGTTTGTAAGGGAGAAACGAAATGAAGGTGTGTCCGTATCAAGAGAAATCATTCGTTTGAAAGCCCTTGAAGTGGCTCGGAAAATGAATGCTCCGCGGCAGACTTTTAGAGCCAGTATTGGCTGGGTTAAAAATGATGAAGAGAAATGGATTATCTCTCAGATTGCCTCCTGATTATGAAGATAAGCTTTTAGCTTTTCAGAGATACATTATCAGACTCAAACAGGCCAACAATTACCTCATGAGTCAGATTGTAAATTGTGACCAAACACCAGTGTTCTTTGACCTGTCATCTAACACTACTGTGCACCCGAAAGGGGAGAAGACTGTAATGATCCGTCGTACCACAGGCAATGAAAAATTAAGGGTAACCGTAATGCTTGCTTGTCTTGCAGATGGTTACAAACTCCCACCCTATGTAATTCTAAAAAGGAAGACCATGCCACCAGAAAAAATGCCTATAGGAATTCATGTCACGAGTCCAAGAGAATGGGTGGATGACTGAAGATTTAATGAAATATTGGATGAATGTAGTATGGAATAAGCGCCTCGGAGCTGCAGTTGGTAGTAGAAGCATGCTTGTACTAGATGCTTTTCGGGGTCATCTTACAGACACTGTGAAAACTACTGCCATAAGGATGAAAACCGACTTAGTTGTGATACCGGGAGGAATGACAAGCCGGCTTCAAGTGCTGGACGTATAGGTTAGTAAGCCGTTTAAAGACTACCTGAAGAAGAAATACAATGATTGGCTGTTGGAAGGAAATCATGTGCTCACTCCTACAGGCAAGATATATTTTTTCTTTACTCAGCCAAAGGAAAAATAGGGGGGTCGTCTTATACTCGGTCCAATACGGTAAATTCGGAATTGCGAATCTATTAAGATTAAGATTTGGCTAAGAAATTTCAAAGCATCGTACATACTTAGGGCGGCATGCAAGAGTGTTAATGAATGCTTAGTGGACAGATGGTGCGGTCCTGAAGCACACTATCGGTCCACCTTTTAACCTAAGATGACGCAAGGAAACCCACGATATAGTGTCTACTTAGCATCCACTTAGTGAAGTTCTTGCGGATGGCCCCAGAGATCGATGGCAAGTCTGTCGGTTTCGATGGTATATTATTGCAAAGAGCTACAAATAATTATATTAAATGTTTAACTGCTAGCAATATTTATATAATTTTGTGGTAGGTAATGCTCTTAAGTTATTTCAGCCAAATATTTTCACAAATAATCAAAGGAAAAAAAATATTATTTCGAAACTTAACACACACCGCAAAGGAAAGCACGTTTTTAAACAAGCGTCGTTTGTTTTTGGCAAGAAAGAAGATAAAACCAGTAAAATGTACGACAACAAAACATGAACCAGGAGAAATTAATAACTGTCAGAAAGAATAATAAACATTTATTTTCCGTTATAGGATGTACCTAGACTAAACAAACTAAACTACATTAGTTAAAAAAGTTTCCATTTACTTTGGACGAGTGAAAAAGTTCTACCTCTTCGTTAGAGATTGGAAACGACAAAGAAATCCTTAATCGCTACCGGATCCCGATTCATCAGCATCGCTTGAAGGTGGCGTGCTCTCAATAGGCTCATCAATATCATCATCATCATCCTCATCAGATCCTTTTTTCTCCTTTTTAACTTTTTCTTTAGTTTTGGGCTCAGGAGACTTTTCCTAAAACAAGAAACAAAAAATATCTAAATATACAAACAAGTGAAACGCTACAGTAGGCATAAATAAGTAAAATTGTTTAAAGTTCTGTAATATATTTGTAAGAAGGTATAGGAAAGGTGGATAGAAACATATAAAAGGGACGAACACAATATGGCTGTTACAATGAAAAGAAGAACACAGTTCAAACTTTACACTGCTTCCACTGGACAAAGAGGTAATGGTTGCCTCTTTAAGAAAATCGATCGTCACCACCCAATCCCCGAACTAGGTTTCATTCTATCAGGACTCATCAGGGAGGAGTGTGAAACGCACAACCAACTTCCTAAATTACCATTTTCCATTTTCTCCCTTTTGTGGTTTTTTTTCTTTTAGTAAGTTGCGTTGTGCGTTTCACACTCCTCTCTGTTGAGTCCGATAGAATGAAACCTAGGTCGGGGGATTGGGTGGTGACGATCGATTTTCTTTAAAGAGGCAACCATTACCTCTTTTCCAGTGGCAAGCAAGTGTAAAGTTTGAACTGTGTTCTTCTTTTCATTGTAAAAGCCATATTGTGTTCGTTCCTTTTATATGTTTCTATCCACCTTTCCTGTACCTTCTTACAAATATAATACAATTACCTCATAAAGCGAAAAGAGGTTTTCTTTAAAGAGATATATATTAAAGTTCTGTAAATAATTGTATTAGAAACCTGCAAAGCGAAGTTTTTTTGAGTTCGAATCAAAGCAAATATTATTGCGAATTTCAAATATTTATCGAACCAAATCATATCCTAATTAAATGTACTAAAGTTATTTTTTTAAAAAAAAAGCCATTAGATTAAGGCTTGGGCACTAGTATTATAAATTCTGTAACATGTTAACGCAACAATAGTTCACCTCTTCAAAGTTAAGTGGTGAATTTACATGTTGTTTTTGGGTGATTATAAACTATTTAAATATGTATCTTCAGTTTTCAAAATTAACATATTTGCTATGTAGTATCCAAAGGTACAATTGATTATGTTCTATCCAAAAATTTTATAAAGTCTTTTTTTTCTTATTCAAAAGCGCACCTTATTTCTTGGTCAGTTTACTAATAATTAATAAGCATTTACTTTACCTCATAGGAGTTATTATTAAATTAAAACATAGAAAGAGGGGTTAGAAAATAAAAGATTTGACCATGTCTAAATTTTATAATGTATTTTCATGACCGAGAATACAAACCAGAAACTAATTATAAGAGTTAAACTCACCTTCTTGGGCTGAGTTTTCTTCTTGGCTTCATCTTCCGAGCTTGAATCATCGTCATCGCTGATATATTCTTTGCTCTTGACGTTCTTCATCGGAGTAGACGGTGCCGAAGTCTTCTTTTTAGTTTCTTTCTTGGCCGCCGGTTTCTTTTTCTCCTTATCTTCATTATCCGTGGCATTGCCTCCCCCACTCTCTTTGTATTCCTTCATTGCTTCTACGTAATCGTTCTTCAACTTCTGGACTTTAGACTCCCATTCCTAAAACATATTTATGAATATTGTAAATGATTTGATGGTAAAAATAACTGGGGGTATGTATTATTAGTAACCATCCCGCACTTTAAGTATTCTAAATTAACATATTTAAATAAATTAGAGGTGTACGAGTATGCATTTTTCACTTCGAGTCGAGTTCGCGTAATAAAGAAATTTGTGCTATTATTATTATTATTATTAGCACCGCGTCTTACTACCGTTCGGGTTATACACACCTAATGTGTAATGGTAGGGTGATTGTGAGATGAAATGGAGGACCTACAGTTTAACGTGGGATCCGAACCACGGTGGAGGCCTGGCATTCCACGCTTTCACAAGTTTGATTAATACACGTCTTTCAGAGGTGAAGGAAGGGTTTGGCAATAAAATAAATCTGTGCCGGGACCAAGATTGAACCCCGAACCCTTAGCACAGAATCTGACACCTTACCCTAGACCGCCAGGTCACCATTTGTGCTATAAACATTTCAAGTTGAATGTCTGTAATAGATCTATTTATAAATTGTAATTACACACACAGATTTTTTTGAATTACTTTTTTTTTTTGAAAAACAATTATAGTCACACAATTCGGATTTTTAACCAGGGCTTTGGAGTTGGCACGCCAAGCCTTCAACTTCAACATAAATGGCTAAAGTATAATTATTAGAATTAACAAATTCAGTGCGGTAAGATTCTCTAATACAGATTAGTTCTGTGGCAAGCTTCTTTGACATATTTGAATAAATTTGTCAATTAAAATTACAAATATTGGTCCTAGAAAATTAAAAACAGTAAAAAATTAGAATATGTTTACTATTTTTTGTTATAATATTACTATAATAAGTTTTAATTTTGAAGCCAGAGTCCATACAGAATACAGAGCCTTGTTTTTTACTGTATTTTATATAATGGTACAATTTATTTTTTAACCATACACAAGGAAATATTTAAAGACTTTATTCACTATGAAATGCTATCTTCAAATCGAGTCAAATTAATTAAACTCCGAATCTTAAAGGGAAAAAACCTGAAAATTCTAAGATCAAGTTTTTCGAGTTTTGTAAAAAATCTTCTGAGTGAGTAGCTACTAAAGCTCGACCCGAACTCGAAATTTCAAGTCCTCACACAACCCTTATTATCATATTTATTTAATCCCTAGTAAAGTGTGCACACGTACAGACTTATCTTTCAGTTCTCTCCACATCTCGCCGCCTTTCTTGGAAACCTCGGTGATGGAGATACCAGGGTTCTCAGACTTTATCTTCTCCCGGTTCGCGTTGAGGAAGACCATAAAAGCCGTTGCGGGGCGTTTGGCTTATTCTCATCCCTCTCCTTCTTCGCCCGTCTCTTCCTCGGCTTCTCGGACTGGAGACGAGAAAAAGAGACGGATGGATTAGAATGGGAAAATTCAAGAAATGTGCGTAAAGTCACAAGATTTTTAAAAAAAATTGCTTTAATTTAAAAACTTTTTTTTTTTGTGAAGCTTGGTAATTGTCAAATCTTGAATTTTACTTTCGAATCGAAATCATCGAACCCCTAAATTCTTACTTCACATTAATACCAGATGGTTATTCAGACAATGGAGTTCCTTGGGGGCTAAGACAGGAAAATTTTATCTTGAAGTATTTCAAACGTTTATAAATAGTCCCCACTTTTTTTACATCCATCGTTTTCAGCCTGCGGTCAGTTTTTTATTCAAGCCATATATTTTCCACTACCGGCTTGCCAGGCCTGTTGAAGCTTCGTATGTCTTATAAACTAGCTTAAGACTAGGACAGACACAACATCCAGTCCCTGGCCATGAATTTATCAATGTGAGAGGGTAAACTCATATTTCACCAATGATACATTTTTTGGCTATAAGGGTAAATGAACCCGGGACTCTTACCTAAGTAGACAGACACGCTACCTACCAAGAAATCAAATGTCTTCTATAAGAAAGTATATTTTGTAGAAAAAAAATTGTTAAATAATCCTTTGATAACTGATAATTTTGTATTTATTTTACTTCTAAGAGAACAAACGATTTCTGAGCTAGACATTAATAAACAGTTTTTGTTTAGTAACTAAAAGTAAAGTTTACATAGTAAGATAAAAAATTGTCTATTTTATTAAGTTTTTTATTTTTCAAATCATTTTTACTGTGTTTGAAAACTCGTCAAGTTAATGACAAGATCATAAGTCTTGTAAAAAAATTTTTTTGACCAAATTTATTAAGAACTCTAAGTTCTAGATTAGAGGGCATTCAAGTATTACATAAGCACATTTTTGGCCATTTTTAACCTCACCCCCCTCTTTTGTAAGCAAAGATAAGCAAATTTCTGAAAACCCCCCCACACTCTTGCTTAAGAAAGATTTCTCAGCCTTTTTCCATTTGTTCAAAGGAATAACAATTCTTTTTTCATTCAATTTTGCCTATAGCCTAAACAGGTAGTAGGGCGCGATGATAGAAGAATAAAAAATTCGAGCAATTTATCAATTGCCGGTAATTATTAACATAGAGGTGTAAATTAATATTGCAAAATAATTGACAATTAACATTGGTATACAATGAAACTAAATTTATATAACAGGTAAAATTAAAACAAGTTATATCATTATAAAGTTTAATTTTTTTTACTTTTCATTAGAGTTATAAAAAAGTATTATTAGTGAATACAAGAAAATTAAGTTTATAAAAAAAACACCCTTAACTCAATTTAATCCGATGAGCAAGGTCCTTGAATCCACGTCTCAACACTTTCAATTATTATGTTTCTGTGTGTGTGTGTGTGTGTGGGGAGGGGGGGGGGAGGGAAAGGACTATGCCACTCAAGCTTTGGCTTAATTCTATAAGCTTCTCCACTTCTTACTCATTTAGCCACTCGGCATCTTCATTGCTGCCCCGAAATCCAAGTGACTTGCGATGCACCCTCCCACAATTTTGCCTGTCTATCTGTCTTATGTGAGCATTGTTCTGACCCCCTTCCCCCCTTGTCAGCTAAAATAAGCATAGCTTGAACCCCCTCCCCCACCCTAAGGTGCTTACATAATACTTGAACACCCCTAAGCAACAAAAGTGTACCGCAAATTTAAAAAAAAAACGCCTTTCTAGGAATAAGAAAGCCACTTATTATATTTACCACAGTCTTAGTTTTCTTAGGTTTACTTTCTTTCTTTTCCTTCTTCTTCTTCTCTCCGCCACCCGAGTCGTCGGAGCCATCATCGGAATCAGTCGGTGTAGGGTTACTGTCGTACCTGTGGGAGACATTGATTATTCCTCGGCTGCTATTTTAACATAAAGTGAGAATTTGCAAGAAATGTAGGGATGGGACCCTTGAACCCTTGAATATCTCATAGCCTTCCTTTCCTGTACCTTCTTCCAAATACAATACAATTACCTCAAAAAGTGAAAGAGGGGTTTCCTTAACAAGATATATTATAATACTTGAGATTTTTTTTCGATGCCTGCAAGAATATCAAAATATCATAAAATGATAAAATAGTTTACAATCACAACATATAATCATTTAGATTTTTGACATGTGAGCAATTATTATTATTATTATTATTATTAGCACCGCGTCTTACTACCTGTTCGGGTTATACGCACTTACTCTAATGTGTAATGGTAGGGTGATTGTGAGATGAAATGGAGGACCTACAGTTTAACGTGGGATCCGAACCACGGTGGAGGCCTGGCATTCCTCACATTCACAAGTTGTGATTAATACACGTCTTGTCAGAGGTGAAGGAAGGGTTTGGCAATCAGATAAATCTGTGCCGGGACCGAGGATTGAACCCCGGACCCCCTCAGCACAGAAGTCTGACACCTTACCCCTAGACCACCAGGTCACCGTGTGACCAATTAAAAATTATATAACTAATGTGTATTTTAATTTCAAATATTTTTTATCGACAAAGCTTTGTAAATATCAAAATTGGAATCTTACTTTCGAATCCGAGCCGAAGCGGACTAATATCCTAAGCCGAGTCAAAAAGGTTTTTTTTGAAGGTTTACGCGACCCTATCAGTTGGACATTCTAAAATTGTACCCATCGTTTTCCAATTTTGGACAAGTGGCCGTACGAATACAAGAACTTACTCTTCCGCCACATCACTCTCCTGTTGGTCCGGGTTGAAGTCTTCGTCTGTGGACTCGTCCTCGGACTCTCCGCCAGCCTCTTCGTCTCTCTCTTCGGCCTCTGCCTTGACACGCGCCAAGTACGCGTCGGGCTCGTCCTCCTTGTCAGAGTTGCCAAAGTCATCGTCATATGACGGTTTATCCTGGAAAAAAAATTAACCAAATACAATCTTGTAGGTTGTTTATTTCTATTCCAGTATCATTCAGTCAAGTCTTACCAACTCATGGTGTCTACTCAACTTGACCAATGAAATTCCCAACTTTTTCCCCGATTTCCCCTGATCATTTCCTAAATTTCCCCGACTAAAAAGTATGTTACATCCTTATAATTTCCCCACCTCACCCCTCATTTTTTTATTAATATTTTTATGAATAATAATAAATTTTAAAATTTAAATAAACAAATTTTTTAAATTTATATTAACAATGTTTATTAGGAACTATCAAATATATTACACAGCTACAAAAAAAAAAAACTATAGTTTGAATAACATTATTATTTACCGTTTTAATGATTATTATATTTCATATTTTGAGTAAAACCACATTTTCCCAAATTTTTATTGTAATTTACCAAATTCCCGGCTTATTCCCGTTTTTTCCCGATCATTTCAAATTCCCGGCTAATTCCCGTTATACCTGATTTTCCCGGATGGTAGACACCCTGCAACTATCCCTCTTAAAATAACCAAGATATTAAAATTTCGAATTTAATTTGTATGTTGTTCAATGCTGAAAACTTAAAACTAAGATTAGAAACTCACGTTCTTTCCTCGATTCTTCACTCTGAGCTTCTTTGCGGTGATGAAATCGTACAGTTTGGCATATTCGCCCTTCTCGATACTGCTGAACGTATGCATCACCCCAGATTTTGTTTCCACTTCAAAATCAAATGATCTTTAAGAAGAAAAAAGACAAAATTATATTTTTTAATCGGTCATTTTCATAAACAAATATTATTGTGACATTAATCAAGATTCAATCTTCCTCATTAGCGTAATGAGTACAATTCATGGTGTCTACTCACCTTGAGCAATGAAATTCCCCGATTTCCCCAGTTCATTTCTTAAAATTCCAGACTCAAAAATATGTCACACCCTTTTATTCCCCCCCCCCCCTCTCCCACCACACACAGTTTTTGTTAATCTTTTTTATGAATAATAATAAGTTTTCAAATAGAAATAAACAGTTTGTTTTATTTGTATTCACATAGTCTACTAGAAATTAGAAAAATTATAAAATATATTACACAGCTACAAACAAAAAAGGACAGTTTGAATCACATTGTAAATTAGCGATTTAGTGATTATTATATTTCATATTTTGAGTAAAACAACATTTTCACGGATATTTTTTGTAATTTACCAAATTCGCGACTTATTCCCGTTTTTTCCCCGACCACTTCAAATTCCTGGTTAATTCCAGTTTTCCCTGATTTTCCCGGATGGTAGACACCCTGCTAACTCTTCAGTGGAATGAGTACACGTGCGTACAACCTGAACAGGTAGTAATGACGCAGTGAAAGAGACAGACCTCGTTCCTCCCCCGCTTCGGGCAAAGTTCACGCTGGCGAGTTCATCAAACCGGATGTGCACGGGAGGTTTGTGGACGTAGATGAACCCTCGCTCCAAAGGATAGAGCAGCCCTGCAGCGGCCTTGTATGAACAGCTGACAGCCGGAGTACCGTTGTGACTGTAAAACAAACATCATTAGAATATCGTGAGAATTAAATTATAAGGTGAATTTTAGAGTCGAGAAATTGAAAAAAAAATATCAAATTCAAAATTTATAAAAAATCTATCAGTGTTTTTAGCCTAGTTACTCAACAAACTTAAGAGTGTGAATGTAGGCAACACGAAATATTTTTGAAGTTTTTATAGCAAAATTGGTAAAAAAAATAAAAATCTTCAGTAGAAACAAAATAATTTAGTTGTCTTCACACAATGATATCAACAATCGTTGAATATCTGTCATGAGCATAGCAGCATTAGATGAGAAACTTTTTAAATGAAGAGAAAAAAAGTTGTCATTAAGTTCCAGGATATCCTTGAGAGATATTCAACAACTGTTGATATCACCGCATGAAGAAAATTAAACTTTATGTTTCTAGAGAGGCAAAGGTTCGAATTTTGGCTCAGTGAACTGAGAATGGTTTTTGACAAGTGATTTATTGCTGTGGGTTTCTCATCCTCTCCACGCTAATGGTGATTCTTATTTGTAAATACCTCTACTTTGGTTATAATATCGAGTCTCAAGTTTACATATTATATATAATACATACTGTTTATGGTCCTACCAATTAAATTAGGCCGTTTGTAGCAAGTGTGCTAAACCTATTGATGATAATAATACAAATTGAGAAGTTTTTCCTAGAACGCGGTAGACCAAAACACAGCGCCTGTAAACTAGACTGTTCTGACTAGAGCGCGAGCACTTGAAACACAAGAGCCAGTTCTATCTTTAAAGGGCGCCGCTCGCTCCAGTCTGCCCGTACCCAATCTGCGGGAGAGGAAGAGGCCCTTAGGGCCAGTTTCATAGTCAGATTTAGTACGCCTAAAGTGCGAGTCGATACTAAATATAGGACGACACCTACCTAGACCAAAATGGAATGGGCCAGTTTCACATATGAAACTGGCCCATTCCATTCAATTTCAGGTAGGCGACGTCTTGTATTTAGTATAGCGCCGCACTTGAGACGTACTAAATCTGACTATGAAACTGGCCCTTAGTCTTAATGTTCTATCTTCAAATAAGCTATGGTAGTTTCCTGCTATCTCATCAGTTTGGGAACTTAAAAAGTATTCATAGTAAAATATATGGACTTACCCAATGAAACCACCGGGAACGGTTATTTTCCTGTTGACCACCGCCTTCATCACTTTGCCCATCACTTCATACGTGGGTCCAGACATTTCCTTTGTAAGTTTCCCTTCAAATTTCTCCTTCAGCTCTTCACTAAAATAAATATTTATTTATATCAGAATATGCATAAAATAAAATTCCTTGGCACAATATAATGTTCACATGATAAGGTAGATCAATTTAGATTAATAATTGGATACTCAAACACCTCAAATTAAATTCTGTCGAATCAAATTTTGGGATCTATTTGGATTTGAAATTTCAAATCCAATACGAATCTTTTTAAACAATAATATTAAATTTGTATTAAATAAAATGATAGAATAGTATGAAAATAATAGGGCACAAATAAAAGTTAAAACACTAACACATATTTACACACACTTCAATATTTCGATGATAGTATAGCATCTTCATTGATCTTCATTAATATTCATAATTTTGAATTGAATATGAATATTAACAGAATTAAATTAGGATTTGAAATATCAAAGCTTTGCATGGAGTTAATTATGATTGTAACAAATTATATATATACTAGCAGACCCGACAGACGTTGTCCTGCCCGAACGTTGGCTTTTCATTTGGGTGGCATAATTGATTTCGATAATAAAACAAATACTATGTGATCATCACAATTACAAATTCACAATGAACTCCAATTAATGAGTAACACAAATATTACAAATTCAGTGTTTGTCAAGACAACATACAAAATAAAACATCTTTTCATTTTTGGCATTTCGACCACAACTCCACAAATATCAGCTGTATCAAAAAAAATTGCGAAGCTTGCTTACAAATTTGTATGAAATCCGAAAAAAAAAAAAAAAAAAAATCCCCCCCTCCCCCTAAATTCCTAGAACCCGATTGCAGCGCCACCTACCGGGTCCAATTGTGAATCTAAACCATCCACGGACCCACTCAAACACACACAAAAAATGTCATCAAAATCGGTCCATCCGTTTAGGAGTAGTTCAGTGACATACACACGTACAGAAGAATTATATATATTAAGAAGATACGGCTTCAACAATAGAGTGTTAAGACTACTTACTCAGTGAATGGTAGTTCTACGGTTGTTTCCTCCTCTGGGGCAAATAGAAACACCAAAAAGTGATAGCGTGTTTGACCTTGCTTTATCGGAGGATCCAAGCTTACCTGTGGGAAAAAAAAAGTCTAATAAAGCAAAAAATTGCAACTGATATTTGCTTGGCAGAAGGGTAATTATTGGTTACTATCAATTTTTATATTATTCAATAAATTGAATCAAACAAAAAGAAAAGCTTACCACAAAAAACATCTGCCTGCTGTCCTTGTGCGGGAGGATGAAAAGCCTGAGAACAGTCGACAGCGGTATCTTGTAGTCGAATGTTTTACCGTGGAGTTGGAAGAAGGTCTGGAACAATTTGATGTCGTAGCGGCCACTGAAACATAAAACAAAAATGGCTTGGTTAGGAAAATGAACTGTTTCGTTGGTCAGGGTGGCTACTAAAGGTACACAAAGTCCTTTTTTTTTTTCAATTCAAAGAGAAAAATGAATCTAATAGATGAAATATTCTCAAATCTGAATTTAGATGTTTTATGTTTGAAAAAAATTATATTATGGCTATTTATATAAATTAATGTACTGAAATTAATTGTAAAATTTTTGTTGCACAATTGTTTGTAATATTCACTGTATTGGCCAGAATACATTACTGCCTCGCACATAATACGAATTAAAATTTTGAAGGTGTTCAACATAAAAAATCAAATGTAAGTGGGGTGCGCATATAATACGAGCATGTTTTACAAAAGGACATTTTCAGAGGGAAAAAAAATATAATATTCGAGCCAATACTCCTGGATAGCTCAGTGGTAGAGCATTGGCGTACTAAACCAAAGGTCACGGGTTCGATTCCCGTGTCCAGGTGTCATTTTTCAATTTTCAGAATAGTTTTATTATGATAAATAAAAGTTATCATAGCTTACAATTCAATTATTTAAGATTTTTTACTAGTGAATATTGATTTGTAGAACTATATAACAGCTCAAAACGGCAATAATTGACCAATAAATTGAGTATTTTAGCTCTCAATATTTTAATTAGCAAAGCTTTGTAATTGTAAAAGCCAGAATTTTTTTTTAAGCAAAGTAAATGTTTCACACACCCCTGGTAGCTAAATAACTTTTATAATGTTATATTTATAAGGAAGTAGAGGAGGAAAGGTGGATAAAAGAAACATATAAACGGAACAAACATAATATCAGACTTATACAATGAAAAGAAGAAAACCATTCAAACTTTACAATGCTGCCACTGGACAAAGAGGAAAATCTTATTGCTACCATGAATATGTGAATATTCCAGAAAATCAATCAAATTCCCTGACGTCATTTCCCTGGTTTTCCAGGCCGCTTGTTTTAGAACTCTAATACTACTTATTGGCGGTTCAGAACTAATTATCATTATATTAGCTCAACAACCAGACCCCAGATCAGTAATTTAACACTTAGGTGAATGAATGGATGGATTATAAGAAAGAATGTTAACATTTAGTTACTATTTGTACTTTATATTATTATATTAGATTTATATTTCCTTTTACATTCATAATTTTCCCCAAGATTCGGGATTTGAAGGTAAATTGGAGATTCTAACTCGTAAGATAGTGAATTCGACCCAACTCTAATTATTAATCAAAACGTCATACCGAGGTGTAAGGCACTGGATCTCCTTGAATGTCGCAATGGAATCTCCGGACAAATTGATGACGCTGGCTTGTTTCATAACCTAAAAAAAATAGCACAGAGCACATATCAAATAGATACATTTTTTTTGTCAAACATAACGCTCATAAGCAAATGAGAGAATAACATAACTACTGATAAGGAAAACCTCTTTTTGCTTTATGAGGTAATTATATTATATTTGTTAGAAGGTACAGGAAAGGTGGATGGAAAACATATAAAAGGAATGGACATAATATGGCTTTTACAAAGAAAAGAAGAACACAGTTCAGATTTTACACTGCTGCCATTGGACAAAGAGGTAGTGGTTGCATCTTAAAGAAAATCAATATATATATTATATATGGTGGTATTTTAGCTTTTTATTTGTATTTATTTTCTTAAAATCAGAGCTTTTTTTCTATTAGTGGTACTGCAAAATTAAGGTGTCCTACAATCGATGGTGTCTTAGGATTGAAGAAATATGGTATGTTTATGATGCCTTTGCTGTAGAAATATCTATTTTATAGGTCTTTTTTGATATTTCAAATTTAATGTCATATTTTCTTGATTTGTGCCATTTTTTAGTTTATTTAAAAAATTTAATTACTATCAATATTTTATGAATGCATGAATACTCCAAACATAAATGTTTCCAACCCACAGTTGTTTGAATGAGAAGATAATGTTAGCCATGAACTTTGTATCCTCTTGCTCGTCTGGTTGTAAAATACACATTCCTGGTGAGACTGTAACTAGACTAGAGAGGGTTGCGTTGGGAGGGGGTAGCTATTACTTCTGAAGCAGATATTTGTAAATCAATATTATATTCAGCAGAATACAAGAGTTTAGTTGTAAAATACACATTCCTGGTGAGACTGTAACTAGGCTGGAGAGGGTAGCGTTGGGAGGGGGTATTTTACTTAAAAAAAACCTCGATTAATCAACATAATAATTGCCGATTACGATTAATTGTCGATGCACTAATAAGCGCCCGATAATGAATCGGTATCCGCATCAGTACACCCTAATATATTGCATTTATTTCAGTTATACTAAATATTCACATTACTTTATTTGCTCACTCAATCCAAATTAACACACATTATTTGTCAAGAAATCATCACAAGATTTCACCTAGTCATCTGCCATCTTGATTGTTTTACTATGTGTTAGCATTAGAGACTTAGTACTCTTAGAATGTGCATCAAAATATACAGCTATGTTTAATATGTTGACGGCACAGTTTTTTGAAGTATCTGACACCTTAGCTCAGTAGGTAGCGTTTCTGTCTACCAAACTAAGGGACCAGGGTTCAATTTCCGGCATGGCCGAAATATTTATCATTGGTGAAATATGGGTTTACCCTTTCACAGTGATGAATTTTAAACGTCTAATCAAAATTGATGTTTTGGTCGAAAGTGGGCTTGACCTTCATATAAAAATCAGCAGCGACACCTGACCTACCTGCTGATGGAACGAATCTACCGGGTCAACGTCACCCGCAAGCTCGCTCGACGGGATGTGGTAGCGCATCTCCATCAGACCTACCGCCGCGTCGTCATTCTGTCAATAATCATCACAATATTACTGGCACAGCTATATTTTTTTATACACAGAAAATGAGTAAAATAACCAAATTCTTAAAAAATTACACGAGAACAAAACCCAACCTTTTGGTAGGCTTCACCAATGCTCTACCAATGATCTATCCACTTATTAATTTAAGGCATAGTCTGTGATGGACATGTGAAAATGGAGCTGTCAAAAACACTGGCCCGGTTACTCGTCATTACGTATTTAGCTGTTGAATAAATTGTCTTATTTTTTTTTTTTTTTAGAAAGGAGAGGATGCCAAAGAAAATGATTGAAATTAAGAACGCCTATAAAGGAAAAATACCACAAGAGAGTCTAAAAAAGAAGAGATGGAAATAGCAGCTAACAGAAAGTGGGCAAGTGAGAAGAGAAAAATGGAAGCAACTAATTGGAGGAAGAATGGTGGAAGGATACAGGAAGATGGAGGCGTTTTACTAAACTGACCCGGCCACCAACTGGAAACAGATGATGATGAAGATTTATTTATTTGAGGTATTTAAAGTGAACTTAATGATTACATCAGCAAATGAGAATTTATATGAGCAAGTGCGAAAGGGCCTACCAATTTTTGCAAGTAAATATATTTTCTCATACCTTCAAGGGATATTTTATACGCCATAATCGGCCCGTGGACCGAATACTTTACTTCCCCTTTGAAAGGTGTTGTGCTACGGATTCTTATCGCTCAAGGAAAATCTATCAACCCCCGGCTGGGTTTGAACCCACAAACATCGGGTACCTTACCCCAATACCACCGAGGTCGACCTTAAATATTAATAACAAGTGAAATAAGCCCGGATAGCTCAGTGGTAGAGTATCTGCAATATATGGTGTCAATGTTTATCCATATATTTATTTATTTGAAAATTATTTGTTATGGCATTACATCTTTAAAATCTCTTAATTCAAATATATTGTTTAGAATTATTAGTTGAAAGGAGAACAAATTAATTGTGATTTACTATATATTACAGCAAGATAATAAAAGCAAATACAGGTGCATTTGGGGGATCCAGGACACTTTCAAAGTTTTAATATTTTAGTTTGATACTAGTTGTAAAAGATATAGTATAAATTGTAAGGGTTTGCAAATGAGTACGGATTTGAGACTTTAAGAGAAGCTCAGGTTTGAATGTGACGATTTTATAGGCTCGGTAAATTCAAGATTATTATATAAGGCTAGGGCTGTGTGAAGTTTCAAAACTTCAACTTGGCTTTGGGAGAAAATTCCAGCTTCGACAATTACGAAGCTTTGCCAATAAAAAAATAGTGAGAGCTAGAATACTTAATTTATGGTCAGTTAATCCCATTCTTAGCTTTTGTACACATTACAAATTAATGTTCCTATGGAAAAAAAATTGAAATAATTTACTTGTAAGTTGAGATATCATATTAAAACAAAGTATTACAAAAAATTGTGTAAATAAAAATGTTTCAAATAATTTTAGTTCATAAAGTTATATATAAATAGCCATAATATAATGTGTTTTAAATCATAAAACAACTAAAAAAAAATATTTCAAACTTTAATCCAGCTTTGAAAAAATTTCATATATTTGATTAAAGTTCGGCTCAAATTGAAAATTGGCCTTAGCAAACCCTTATCTATATAAGGCTATTTCTGTGTTACATTGTGTGAACCCGCCTCGGTGGCGTAGTTGGCTAACGCGCTAGTCGTGTTGAGCTCGACCGCCGAGGACGGGGAGATCGAGGTTCGAATCTCGGTCGGGTGAACTGGGGGTGGTTTTTCCTAAACGGTTTTCCACTCTCCCTCCACGCAAATGCGGGTTCACTTCCTATAAATTCAACCTCCCCAATTCCTAATCCATTAGCGTAATTAGTACTTAAGCGTATAAACCGAATGGGTAGTAAGACGCGATACTAAATATTATTATATTGTGTGTCCGCTGATGGATAACTCATTGTATACTCTTCGCTCCACTTGTCTGGATGTCGTTAATGAACTATACAGTTGGAATATGTACTTTTTAGTGTGCAAATATTAATGCTATTGTAGTTTTGTAAATTTAAAAGATGTTGGGCTAAATACTCAGACCCTTCATGAATAGTTTTCTTGACTCTTAAATGAAGAAAGATTTTCGCCAAAAGATCCCCATTGAACAGCGAGGTTAAATATATGTCGCCAGCGGTTATCAACTTACCTGGTGGAATTCTAAAGTGACCTCGTTCTTCCCCGTCGTGCAATGCGAGACATTGTTCAGAGGTATCTCAAAGGCGGTGTTCGAGCCGATGTCGAAACTGAGAACCGAGCCGTTAAACTTGGCGACGCCCCAGTTCCATCCTTTCAGACTCAGCTCCTTCTCTAGCATGTCCAGTTTGTAGTGAAGAGTAAAGAACTTGGCGATTTTATCCTGCTCCTATAGCGAGAGAGCAGTTTTTTTTTTAACAGTGTTTAGAGGGCTATAATAGTCTTATCAGAAATTCCTAAACGTCCATAGCCAAGTGTTTTTATAAGTTTCCTGGGTGGATACATACAGAAGTAGGAGAACAAACAGGGAAGGAAGAAAATACAAATATAAATACAATTTGTATTTCTACCCCACTATTAAAATAACATCAAAAGTCCGAAAAACCAAGTTTTTTTTAAGGCTCCTGGGTGGATATATCCAGCAGTAGGAGAACAAACAGGGGAGGAGGAAAATACAAATAACAATACGATTCGTATTGTGACCCCGCTATTAAATGACATAATTCGATTCACAAAAATCCAATATCTGCTCCTAAATCCGTTACCTTACGACTTATTTCACATATTAAAAATAAAAGGCCTTAAATTAGATAACAATGGTGGCTACAAAACTTTTATTATAAAATCCCTGATTTTCCCAGAAACCATTTAAAAATATTCCTGGCCTGGCCTTTTTTTTTTTTTTACAATTTTTCTTAAATGGTAATTTTTTCATTTATTACATTGTAAATATATTTTCTAAAAATCCCAAGCTAGCAAACATCTACATTCTTATTTAGTTTTTTAGTTTTTCCTAGTTTTAATTAGCTATTTTTGTGTCCCTGTTTGAACGTTTTATAAAACAAACATTGCACAGCCATCTCATGTAAGAATAACATATAGACAATGTCTTTTGTTGACACCGAGAAAACAAATCTCTCCCTTTTGTTTAAATGTTTGGGTGCAGAATTAGTCAAAAAATTTAAATTCCCTGACATTTCTCTGATTTCCCTGTTTTCCCTATGTAAGATATCATTATAAAAATTCTGTGCAACTTTTTTTTTTAAATTTGATTAAGACAACTTACCGTCTCTTTGAGTCCTCCGAATCTGTGAAGTGATCCATTCTTCAAGAATATACGGATCCCATAGGCTCCAAGAAGCCGTTGCCAGTTGACAAGATCAATGTCCGAGGCCGAGATCTGGTCCACTTTACCCGTTTTGGTGTTTTTGAATATCACGTGCTGGTCCGTCAGCTTCAGTCGGCCAGGGCACTGACGAAAATAAAATAATTAATTAGAGTTGGCTTAACTCGACTTTTTCTTGAAGCCCTCATCACAATCAACTTATCATTCATGTTAACCTAACTTTAACATAACGTAAAGAAACAATATATTATTAAAATTATTACTATTAGCACCGCGTCTTACTACCCGTTCGGGTTATATGCACTTAAGCTAATGTGCAATGGTAGGGTGATTGTGAGATGAAATTGAGGACCTACAGTTTAACGTGGGATCCGAACCATGGTGGAGGCCTGGCATTCCACACATTCACAAGTTGTGATTAATACACGTCTTGTCAGAGGTAGAAGGAAGTGTTTGGCAATCGGATAAATCTGCGCCGGGACCGAGGATTGAACCCCAGACCCTCAGCACAGAAGTCTTTTGACATCTTACCTCCTAGACCACCAGGTCACCAACATTAGTATAGTATAACTATCACACACAACATAAAGAAACATTGATAATGTAACTTTCATGTAACATAGAGATATACAATATTAATGCAACATATTTTTCACATAACGAAGTATTCATTCAAAATAACTTTCACGTAGCGTAAGGAAACATTCATGCAACATAACATTCATGTAAAGTAAAGAAACAAAAGCGTTTCAGGAATCATGTAATTCAACAACTTGAGTAAAACATCAGATCTGGACTGTTTGGACGATTAAAAAAAAATTAATTTGAGCTTTTTAATATGCATTTTCTAAATCAACTGATTATATTAACACACAAAGATTTCTGAGAGCGAAAGAGCCTACTAATTTTGCAAGGAAAGGTCTTTTAGCATAGCTATAGCTTCCAGAGTTCTTTTACATGCGACAATCGACATGAGACTTCCCTTCTGAACGAAGTTGTGAGCTACAGATTATTGCTTTAAAAAAAAAAAAGTCGACTCCGGCTGGGTTTGAACCCAAGAACATCGGATCTCGAGGTGAGCACTTTACCCCCCCAAGAATACTGAGATCGACAATTATTTATTAAAATGGAACTCGGGCAGTTTGGGCTGATTAGGCTTCAAGTCCTTGCAAAAGAAGCTTTACTGGGGCTACAAAATAAAGAGTGAGAAGAAGCTATGACACTTCAGGGTGTTTGGGAGAAAAGGAAACTTCGAACCATCAACAAATTATTATTATTAGCGCCGCGTCTTACTACCCGTTCGGGTTATACGCACTTACGCTAATGTGTAATGGTAGGGTGATTGTGAGATGAAATGAAGGACCTACAGTTTAACGTGGGATCCGAACCACGGTGGAGGGCCTGGCATTCCTCACATTCACAAACCATCAACAAAACAAATTGAGTCAGTAAACAGTAATGTTAGACATCACTAGAGATAGGGTGAAATAGCATTAATTTTAAATTTTTTTAGCATTAATTATTGGAAATTTAGCGTTTTGTGGCATAATTTAGCATTTTGTAGCAAAATAGGTAAAAATGTCTTTCGTCAATGTTTTTAGGGCCTATACAAAGGATTTATGATAAAAGCAACGACTAACGGAATGTGGCGATTAGCCGGATGGGCTGTGGAAGGCACAGGATGCAAGTAAAACCCGAGCTGAAGCACACAGACGAGTGAAACTCAATGATTTTTTAATCACCTATTTCCGCTGAAAAACATCGTTTTATAGAAATTCTCAGCATTTTCAGGGAATTCGCGTCTATTTCGCTAAATAGAATAATTTAGCTAAAATACTCTCAAAATCACGTTTTTCGCGTTAATTCACTAAATAAAAATCGCTTTAAACACTTTCAAATGCCATGAAACGCAAAGAAAACTTATAAATACCCTATTTTCAACCTTTTTTTTTCTTCTCTAGACATCACTCACAACATGATTGACCAACAGGAATGTGTGTTACATTTGAAACACGTGTGATGGCTTCCATTTATAAATATCGAGAACTGTTTGGCTAAACAAATGTTCACCTTCCAGCACCAAGCTTTTGATTAATTTGTGTGACAAGAGTTCTGTGGCTATCCCTTCATTTGTGTGAAGTAGTTGTAAAAGAAAAATCACCAAACTGTTATTTATGAAGTGATTTTTTCATACTGTTCTATAATAGGGAGGATTGTTCCCAATCTAATGATGTAATACACTCCTGGCCTCTATATTTGAGTAATGTCAGAACTGGCACTAAAAGGGTTAAGTTGTCGTGATTCCGCCATATCCGAAGGTCCTATGAAATTAATATTTGAACAGTAAACCTGGCCTACATGAAGCACAAGTGTTTATAAGGCTGGTGGGGAAAAAATAAATAGTTGGCGCAGTAAACACAAATTATACATACATAGACCCTACCTAATCACGCCGTTCCTTTACGGAGTAGGCAAGAAACTGTGAATATAACTCAAGCAACAACTCCGTACTTAATCCGTCCTCACTAACGTTCTTCACACTTCCCTATTCTTGAATACTTCCTTCGCTTCAACAACATCCATACATCATGTCACACATGTTCATGCTCTAGATTTTTTTTTTCTCCATACATTTGTCTACAACATTTAACCAGATATTCAACAACTGTTGATATCACCGTGTGAAGAAAATTACTCTCTACGTTTGTACTGGAGGAATATTTTATTTATTTTAGCCAAAATAAAAAGGTTTCGACATAGAAACTTCAAAAGCACCTCCCCTTTCTCGAGTCCCCTTCCAACCCACTCACAAAATAGGCCTATTTACCTGTAAATCATGCGTCTCACCCATGAACAAGTAATACACCTCAAACTGTATTTCTAAAAGGTTTTTTATTTTATTTAGCAATCTTACTACCTGTTCGGATTATACGCTTAAGTACTATTTACGCTAATGGATTAGGAATTGGGAAGGTTGAATAAAGAGGAAGTGAGCCTACATTTGCGTGGAGGGAGAGTGAAAAACCATTTAGGAAAAACCACCCCCAGTCCACCCGAGAGAGATTCAAACCTCGATCTCCCCGTCCTCGGCAGTCGAGCTAAACACGACTAGCGCGTTAGCTAACTACGTCACCGAGGCGAGTCTGAAAGTAATTTTTTTTTTTTTAGAAATATGCGTAGCCCCTACAACGACCACATTTCACCTTTTTACTGTAGCAAACACATCTTTTACAAAAGACACACAATTAACTTCTTTTTTTTTTTTTCTTGTTTGAAGAAATCTTGAAAATCTACCAAAGAAATTACCACACACAAGAATATAACAAAACAAGCTAAAACAGAAATATATAGAGCCAAGCCCGAGTTATATAACGTCACAAATAAAAAAGCTCAAATTAATATTTAAAATAATTATTAGTCGTGTAAACCTTCAATAATTCATATTATGGCCAACCTAGGTATAGAGTGAAATATCGGTTTAAAGATTAAGTTTCATTTAACTGTGTGTCCCGTTTTTATATCGTTATATACTTTTGAAGTTGTCAAATTTCAAGTTGCGATGTTAATAGATTAGACAATTCACGCTCAGCTTCAGTTGTGCAATTTTACTGATATAGCCAAGAGGTAATTTCAATCGATTCTCCATATTGTTGCGAGTGTAATCATAGTAAGTAACTAATAAAGTGCCAATATTTTTGGCATCTATTAAAAAAAAGTGTCAACTGTAGTTTATCGGTTTTGGTGCACAAGCCCCCAAATATTTTTAGTGAATAAGTTGGGTTTTTAGTGAAAAGTTGGGTTGTTTTTAAGTTAGGTTGGTTGGTGGTTGGTGTAGCTCATTATTTAGACTTTGGTGTAGCTGATTAGTTTGTGTTTTGTTATCGGAAAATTGATAGTTGTGTTTAGAATTAGAATAAAACGTATTTTATTAACTATAGACCTAATATATCCCATCCTATTAAGTTAAATAATATAATATAGGACTACCTGTCGAGATTCTATTTTCATGTAAAATCTGAAGCATTAAGGCCCCGACACAGACTCCATATCCGTAGGTCCGTACTCAAGTGTTCCTGGTCCATAGGATAATCTACTCGCGATTACAGAGTCAATATCCGTAATCGTGTGACCGTTTCAACCAATGAGATAGTAAGAGACTATCCAATCAAAACATTTGAAAGAAAATCGTCTACAGCAAGGAGCATGCGTCAAGCAGTCAGCTGATCATATATTTATAGCTCTATTTTAACTATCAAACTTAAAATAAATACGCCTAAAAATGCAAAACAGATGTAAGAGTATTTTGGATGAAAACAAAACAAGTACTTTTAATTTTTGATAGTAGGGGTGTTGAACCTACAAAAGCAAAGTCATTATTTCTGAGAACTTTGTATTTCTCAGACAACATTTTCCTAGAAGCCACTCTTCCCGGGGTGTTTAGATTTTTAGAAAAAAAAGTTTCTGAAATAGCTCCACATGTAACCATCTTTTCATTATGTATATATGTTTCCATAGCGACGGACCCTCTCACTGCCATTCATTCTTTTATTTCAATGCGCATGCACATATTTACTCGACTGTGATTGGTAGTCCGTATAAAGTTAAAAGTTAGGCAACCTCTACGGAGTAAGAACTTATGGATAAGGACTTTGTGGACAGAGCAATATGATACTGTGGCATCAATTTATTACGGACCTACGGATATGAAGCCTTTATTCTGCGCTAGATAATTCTTATAATTTCATATATTTTTTATAAGAAAAATGCTATGGCTTGATATGAAAGAGTTTTAAAAAACTTGAACTGTGGTAGCCATATTTATTTTTATATTTAAATATAAACCAGAGATTTTATCAATAATTACATAGTGAAGCACGGCTAAGCTACTTACCATTGCCCCTTTGACTTCAGCAGATGCATCGTTATACTCCAAGAAATCCATTTAAATTACCGCATTAAACGGAAAGATTAATATACTATTAAAGCATATATAGGCCAATGATTTCTATAACTACTGTTAAGTACTTTATTTTTCAATTGGAGGAGAAATGTAATACTGGAATTGGAGTAACCGTGAGAAACCCGGTAGTAAAAAAGCGCGACTCATTTATTAAATTCAATACGTGCGGTGTTGCCAAGTCTATAATCTCTAGCGATAGTACATGTATCTGAAATGGATTGTGTTTTAACCGGTAGGATACTACTTTCTGACATTATATTGATAAGAAATGCAATTTTCATTTTAAAAAAATAGTATAATTTATTACTAAATAGCAAAGCCCGCAGGATATTACTTTTATAAAATATCCTAAATTTGGATTGTACATGTGGTGAAATTATATCAATTGTATCCAGATTATACGGTTGGCAAAACTGTATACGTGGCTTCCGGAATCCGGACGCTGATAAGCTTGATGTTTTGGTCATAGCCCTTAGTTGTTAAAACCTAATCTAGATATCGCTAGTATTTTTAATGGCGTTAGATATAATATAGGAACGCTAGATTGATTCAAGGCTTGTCTATAAGATAGGTAAGAACACGGCAATATATTTTGAATTTTAATCATTCTAAAATAATTGTGACTATATTTTCATACATACCAATAATTCTCTTACCAAAGACTCAGTATTTATAGATGTTGAAGTATAGGTAAATTTATATAACAGCGAATATAAATGTAGTGACATATGTGGTGCGCAGGTGTGTGCGTAGGACTGAGAAGAGGCAGTAGTAATATGATTGTTGCTGCGCACATACGCTTTCGTTGTCTCTTGTACGGGTATAGTTTGCTTGTTCGTAATCTGTATTAATGTTTATTTCTGATTATTAATAAACATATTAAACTGCTAATTAGATATTCTCAATTGGTCTACAACCTCTTAACATAAATCTTTTCTCGTTATAATTCAACAATATATGCTTTTTTCAATAAACAGAATAATATCAATTTTGAGGTCTAAAGTCTTTCATATAATCTCAACTAAATTTATAAGAGTATTTCTTACCTATAAATTCATAACTTTTTCCTTAAGGTGGTTTATTTAAAGGGTCAAGCATAATAATACATCCTTACACCCGTAGGCATTAGCTGCGTGAATTTTTAAGTAAACCCGAAACCAAGAGAAAGTTTTTCTTTCCCCAAAAAAATATAGTGGGATTTTTATTCAAAAGATGAATGCAGGTGATCTTTCTCATAATAAAAGTTATGCTTGGAGCTTATAGGGTTCAGATGTGAATTAGTAAATGTATAAAAAATTTATTACCTCATAAATTCCCCTTTTTGTCCTATATATATATATATATATATATATATGCTCGGAGATTAAGTAGGCTAATTGCATTATAAAGTTTTGAATAAAAATGTAAGTGCACATTACCATGTTAATTGAAACGATGCAATAATAATTGTTCTAGGTGATAATGTTTTTAATTTTCAGTAGAATATTCCAATTATTTCAAGATTTCTTTCTAGAGCAATAACTAACCAACAAGATAATATTGTTTTTATTAATTGCTGAAATATCATGGTTACATATAAAGTGATCATAATGTTTTGCTTAATGATCAAATGAATTAGTTTTTAGTTGTTGTTGAACAATAAGTAATGAAAATACTGCTAACATCTCCAATTTAAAAGTTTATTTGAAATAAAAATTTAGCTTTCATTTCAGCTTCTAAATAATATTCACCATATTTCTGTATCAACTTCTTTAATATTTTTCAACAGAACTATTTTTTACTATCCATGAACAACACCACTGAAGTTTCAATACTATTATTCATACCTCTATACGCTGCTACATTGATTTCCTTTAATTTTTTTTTAATAGTTGGGTTGACGTGACAACAGTTTTTTTAGGAAGAAATAAACAACGGACGCTCTGGTTTTTTCTGAATAGAAAAACTAGTTTTGGTGCGAGCTTAAAGTTCAATGTAATTTTATTTTTCTTAATAATTTCTACCGATAACCAGTGTTGATTGAAGTCCGAACTGCTGGGCATCAAAATGAATACAAATCTCGTCTACACTAGCTGTCAGAAGTGAGAGATATTCATATTTTAAAAAAGGGGATGGTGAATCCGGCTGATTGGTCAAGTCTTTTCATCAAGAAAGGAAATTGAAGGTAGATTTATACCTGTGAGAATTTTCTATTTACTAGCATCAGACTCAAGGGCTGCAGCTACGCATACATCTTTTGGTTTATTAAGATTTTTTTTTAGCTAAATAAGGTGGCAAGAGGACTGACACACCAACTCCTTTAACGCTATTAACCACTGTTTATTGGTATTGGTAGGGTATCTTACAGATCAATTGGTAAAATTAAGATCAATATTTGCGTTATTTTTCTAATTGAATAGTCATATCTAAGGAAATGAATCTCATAATAATATGTAACTTATTTTTAATACCTTAAAACTGTATCATTATAATTATGAATTATTTTGGCGTCAAATAGGTAGGACATTTTTTTTTTTGTTAGTAAAGTTAAAATTTGGTGAAAACTAATGAAGTGATAATTTTCTTCTTATACCAACACAACCTATTACATTGCCTCATACCTCTGGCTAACCTACCCCAATTTTTAGGTATGTACTTTCAGTATCAATCAAAGGATCTAGTTTTCTTCTGTCAGAACAAGGACCGTAAAGCACCGTGGTGATTCTCTAACAGGTAAGTCACAATGGTAATTCCTTTAATCTCGTCCCGGTTATACTAGAATTTCAGAAGTACCAACCTAAGCATTCTACCACGAATACCTTGAGAGGTGGAGTCTCATTTAGGTGCTCTACCGATTGAGCGGCTCGTGAGGGTAGAGGGAGTATTTTTATTACAGTTGGCGCTTACAACGTAGGGCTCGATATGTGTTGGGGTGGTATTTTTGTTTCTCTGTGTTGTCCAGATTGATTGAGGAAGATTGTTCGGGTTACTTGGGATTAGAAGAGGAGGTTACTACCTTCGCAGTTGTGTTAGCATGCATTCCGGGGTAGAAGCAACAGGAGTGGAAATGGACGCGCAGGGAAATGTGGTTTAGAGTGTGTGTGAAAGATCCTTTCCCGTTAGCATTAGTGACAGTCATCACTCCTGACGCGGAAATATACATTGTTCCAGACGACCACGCCCCACATGACATGTCCACCCTCACTATGACTAACGAAGAGGATGACAACCCTAACATACCCACTGCTGAACTGCAGACAGTGACCCCAGTGTCCACATCTATGCAACTCCCTAAGGACTTTATGAAGGTGATGCAAATGATGCTTGGTCGACTGGAGAGTAAGATGGTCTCCGTCCAGAGTCAACAGAAAGAAATGGTAGCTGGACAAGCTCAACTTAGGGAAGAGCTGAAGAAGGATTTCTCTTCCGAACTCAGAGTACTTGCGGAGGGTCAGAGGCAGCTCAGGGAGGATTTCAACACGAGCCAAGAGCAATTGAAGGAGATGGTGTCTGGTCAGATTAGATTGAAGGAACGGATGAACAACCTGACCATCAACACCGAAGTTCAGGTGAAGACTCTAGTAGGGTACCCGGAGGACACTTTCCGGGAAGAACTAATGACCGAACGAGAAAAGACCATGGGAGAGGTCCAACCCTTGGCCCGCTCATCATAGGAGACGTTCTCTCGCTGTCCGAGTTGAAGGACCTTGACCGTCAGCCTAAGGACTATAGAGACGCTACTAAAAGAAGGGCTGAGCTCCCTGAGACAGGAGGGACACACCCAACGACTACTGCAGGACCGTATCATTGGGGTGTTGAGGTCGGATCTTTCCACCCTCACTACCGGCAGCCAAGACTTGGTTCGAGCCCAAGCTAGGTTGGAGATACAGACTCGGGATAGCACCGAGGCTATACAGAACATACACAACCAGGTTAAGGACTTGACGGGACAGGTGTTAGAAGTAGGTCAGACTACACTGGGCACCATAACCACCCCTCTGCTCTCATTATTGGGCGGGCATTCGTTAGAGGGACGCATCCCCAAGTTTCACCGGGGGAATCATAAGAATCCGGTGGTGCACCTCAATGTACTCGAGGAACTGTTTGACGGGCACCACCTCTCCGAAAAGGAGAAGGTGAGGTTAGCCGGCAATTCTTTTGGGGAGGAAACGCCGTACCGTGGTTGTCGGTGTGCAAAGACGGTATCACCGGATGGACGGATTTCCGCACAGTTCCTGGGGATGTTTTGGTCTGCCAAAACGCAGGGTCATACTGCATGCGTTCCTGTATTATGAGCAGGGAGGTTCTTTGGAGGCCTACTTAGCGGAGATTTACGATAAAATTCGCAAATTTGAATCACCAATAACGGACACTGAGATAATCCATATGGTGATTCAACAACTGCCACTGAATCTTATAGAACTTCTAGTCAGCAATAATTTTGCTACTTTGAAGGCGTTCCGGGCCGGATTACTGAGGTTGGATACCTTAGAGAATGATCGTAGGAGGAGTCGTCAGTCCACTTCCATGTCAGACCAAAAGGGCAATAACGGGGAAACCTGGGATTCAGGTATACAACCGCACTCAGGGGGTTATCACCAGGAAGTACAACATCCTCCAGGGAGTTTGAACCACCGATTTAATAACATGGGTAGGCAAGGAGGTAATAACTCCCCACGCTATCAGAACCAAGGACAAAGGAAGGACGACTACATCCCATACCGACACCCTAGTAGGAACTACCAACGCAACGACCGAGGTGGTGGCAATTCCTACAGAAACATGGATAGAGGGCCGTTGACAAGCAATTTGAACCCTGACGCAAGTGATTGGCGACCCCACAGGGATTCCGGACTCCAAGACCGACGCCACCACTACCGTGATGGAAGGTACAACCCCTATAACCGTATCAATAACCGACCGCCCCAACAACAATTCCGAGGTGGGTCCAAAATGGTACTTACAGGCCCTATCCACATGACTCCCAGTGACAATCTGCATCCTAAATCATGCGGGATTAACGTCATGAGGGAGAAAAACGGGCAGCCTGTGGCATAGATTTCCTGGCCGAGTCACAGGTCTTGCAAACGCCAGGAACGACCACTGCGATGGATAAGATCTTGTTGAAAAGTATTCCATATTTGGCACAAAGTGTCGGATGGGGCGTCGTCCCAGCCAATCTTCAGATCCCACAGGGTTTGAATCAACATTTTTGCAAACAGTGTGGTGGGCGATACCAAGCCTAAAGGATAAAAAAATTCGAGTCACTGTATAAAGGACAGCTCTTTTCGAGCAGTCACATGGTATCACATTTACACTATAGGTGAATACATCCAAGCTCGGTATCCTCTGCATGCCTAAGATTTTTAGACCAATGTTAGAAGAGTTATCCCCATCAAATTCTTTCACTTGATTAACTTGATGTTCAATAGGAATGGCATGAAGGAGATCTGAACTGTTACTTGACCACTTGCGCAATTCAAATTCACAACTTAAGGGAAAAAACTCACTAATTGATGATAAAGGAGTTTTGCTTGTTCGACGGTAGGTGCTCCGGTAACCACATCATCCACATATATATATCATTTTCTGCGACCTGGGACGCCAGAGGGAACCGATCTTGTTCATCTATGACAAGTTGCTTAACATCTCGAAGTGCCAAGTATGGCGATGACTTCACTCTAAAGGCTACCGTATCAAGTTGATAGGTCTTCAGAGGTTCTGTAGTGGAAAATCGACAAAGAATTTTCTGAAAGGATCGATGTTCAGGGTGAACCCATATTTGCCTATACATTTGTCGTATATCAGCGGTAAGGGCAATGGGATGCAAACGTAAGTTTAAAAGTATCTGAAAAATATCCTATTGAAGTTTAGGTCCAGTAAGGAGAGCATCATTCAAAGAAATCCCTAAAGTGGACTTTATACTAGCATCAAAAACTACTCTCAATTTGGTTGTTGTACTCTCAGGTTTCAGGACACAGTGATGTGGAATATAATATGAGAACGACTTTGAATCAATGATAGGGGACAAGGACATGTGTTTTTGATTTAAATAATCTTCCATGAAGGCATGGTATGCCTTACGCATTTCAGGGTTGCATTCTAACCTTTTCTCAAGTGTATAATATCTCTTTTATGCTTTGGCCTTGGTTTCTCCCAAGTCAGCATGGGCCGTGTTGGAATGGCAATGCAACCGAATATCGACCATAAGTTTCTCTTTTAACACTTTGACGAAATATGTCTTCACAGCGAGTCTCTTATAGACTATACAAATGTTTTTCTGTAGGAATCTCCTCCAATAACCAAAACTGTTGAAGGACACTATCTAATTGTGGATCCAACAAGGCACAAAAGGTTTTGGCTGCTGTGGACTGAGTGAGATACATTTTGCCCATAACTAGACATCCGAAACATGAGCTTAGGGCCACAGGTGTGTCTGGCTGACCAAATATTCTTCTCCCATCAACCATATATGAATAGAATTCCGCCCCCATTAGACCATCCACTTCACCTGGTTGATAAAAGTGGTCATCTGCTAGAGTCAGACCCTCCAAGTGGGGCCATGTTTTTGGTAGTACTTGAAGTTGATCTGTGATCTTGTCAACAATTAAACAGATATATGAAATCTAGGCTTGTCTAAGAATCTGGGTTGAAGTGTGAACGAATTAGTGCCATGAATTGGGAGCAGTGATTCCCCAATTCCATTAACCGAGCCTTTCAAGCGATGACGAGATAAACCTAACCTTTTAACACATGATTCAGTGATGAAGTTTGCCTGGCTAGCCTAGTCTACCAAGAATCTAAACTCTTTCAGGTATCCCGATGAATCCGTTACATGTAGCAACGCTGAGGATAGCAACACCATAGATTTAAGGGATGTAGAAGCTGTACACGCTGTAGGCCTATAAACTGCTTCTTCAACATTAGGTGGGGGGTGACACCAACATTAGGCTTAGCTTTCAGTGTACGGTTTTCAAAATGGAACAATGAGTGGTGTTTGATGGCAACATGTTAGCACTGGACCACAAGATGCCGCCTTATGTGAGCCACTTAAACAATTAAAGCACAGTTGCTTATGTTTTACAAATTCAAATCTTTCGACAGGAGTTAGTTTTAGAAATTGTTCACAACGATATAAGGTATGGGACTGTTTGCAGTTTATACATAGTCTTGAGCCTCCAGAAGTATTTCCATCTGTTCTTTTGTCTTGATATTCTTGGGGAGGTAGCTTGGATTCTGCTGCCCCCTTTGATCCAACTACAAGCGAATGAACCCCTTGTTGACGACTTCTATATGGGTAGGTGGGTAGCTTGCCTTGGCCTATACCTACACCTGAAGGGGTTAGTGCCTCTTCAATCTGACATCGTTTTTCAAGGAAATGTAGAAACTCGTTCATCGTGGGAAAGGCACTGTCCTGTGAAGTTATTTCACACTGCCTTTTGGACGAAGGA
The DNA here is from genome assembly GCA_033556935.1 of Timema podura. Lineage (NCBI taxonomy): Eukaryota > Metazoa > Arthropoda > Insecta > Phasmatodea > Timematidae > Timema > Timema podura. The sequence continues at coordinate 9,013,957 of JAVRXN010000006.1, read as the reverse complement.
TCTAGTTTGAGAATGACAATGAAAATTAACAATGTGTTCCATTGATCTACAGACAGATTTTGGATACGTAGTGCTCCCAAGTTTTCGTTGATTGTGGTTTTTAATTTTATCAAGTGAGTCGGTGAGTGCTTCACAATGCTAGGAAAATGAACCAGTTTGTCGAGATAAAAATTACAAATAACTTTCGGGTTGTTTTATCTGGCCTTGAATGCATACATTGCTGCAGGAAAATCCACTTTGCCGTAGGTGAGGTTTTTAACTAACGATAGTGCTTCATCATGAAGATGAGACTTGAGGATGGTAAATCTAATATCAGGATACTCATTGTTACACTCGACTAAATGGTGAAACAGATCATAGCATTCAGAAATGTTGCCACCGAAACTAGGCAATTCAATGGGAGGTAGTACAATCTTACTAGGGCCTGCAAGACTAGCAGGAACAGGGCTGGGTGGTAACACTACTCTCTCACTTGGCTTGAACAGTAGTGACTCTGGGAACAGCTGGTTATAAAGAGAGATGAAGGAAAAGTAGGCCAACATAAATTCCTGCTGCTCTTTTACCTTATCACTTTCAGTAGGTTGTTTACCCTTTGCCAGGTAACTATCCAGCTTCACAATGGAATTTCCAAATTTTTCCCGCGTACCTGTGAGCTCTTGTGGGAACTATTATATCAACTGTAGCCGCAGGGGATCTGAAGGAGTGTCTTGAGCTTCTTTCACCTTATCAAACATCATGCGCATGAGGTTCAAAGATGCCGTGATCTTATTTTCGTAGACCCCAGCCATGATTTTAATTTAAAGAACAATGAAAAAACGGCAAATAAACAAAGCTGTGAAAAACCAAACATAAAATATTACCATACACACTCCGTTCGAGAACAAAACAAAGCGAAATATTCACGTAAACAAAGTATAATCGATGGTAAACGGCAAGCGATAGATTGCGAGAGAAAGATCGATATATCAAAAAAGCAATAAACTGCGAGATAGAGAGAGATCGATGAATATTGAACGTATAGTTCAGGCAAGAAGGCCGAGAAATGACCTCACAAGTTCCGCACAACAACGTAGGAAAAGCAACAAAGTTAAGATACAAATATAGAAAGAAAATCACAAGAATTATCAATAATTTTACCCAAAAAAAATACAATTTCCTTGAACCACAAGAAACCCAACAACAACAAAGAAACAACTTCAAACAGAAAACAATTTCATAATGAAATTAGACAAAGCACGCGAGCAAAAGAGCGGGAAAATGACCGAGATGGCGCAAACGACTGGAAAACGAAACAAAAGATTCACAGCATCCGTCCCGGTATGACCAAAATGTTCTTTCCAGTCGACAAACGATTAAAATAACCATTGAAAACAAGGAAAGTGGACTGTATTCGATATAAAATTGTGATAGGAATTGCTTACCTCGACCAAATGAGGTTCGCCGACAATGGAGGCCTACCTTGTGGGTTGCTGAGTTCAGAGTAGGAAGGAATGGGGAAACAAGGGGGCTGACTTAGCAGCGTCTTTCACACTCTTGTTGTTTCTTGATAAAGAAGGCCACTTTAGGGCCTGTAACACCCTACTCACACTCGGACATCGATTTGTGCATAAATTATTGCACCCATTCTGGCAAACACCCTATGTGTCCTGACTACGGCGCTCAACTGAAATGCTCTCCCACAAAACAAACGACCTTTCTTCCTCCTGCCCATCAACACTCTCAAAATTTAGTATTATTAACCAGTATATGCGACCATATGACAGGGTTTATGATACAATATTCACATAATAAAAAAAGTACGGGTGTATAGAATCCTATGGAAATTATTTATATACAGATATTTAATATTGTAGCTATTTGTATTTTCTGATTATTGTTAAAGTTGTGTTTAATAGATCTTTATGTTTTGAAAATGGGTTCTTTGTGTTACTTTTATTTGCAGGTTTCACAGTTCCGACATGTCTCTGTCCAACTATAACAAATCAAAATTCACTCCAGCCTGGCTCAAAGATGAGCGTTTTATTTTTTTGGGCCCAAGAGAGTAAGATTAATCAGTATTCTGCATTCTGCTCTGTTTGCAAAAAAAAGACGTTTAGCCTTTGCAATATGGGCAAACAGGCACTCACAAGACACACGGAAGGCCGGAAGCATCATTCAAACCTGTGGAGTAGGAACACTTCATTGGGCATTGGAGTGTTTTACCCAAAATTGAACTCAAAAGCATCAAGAAAAGGATTTAAATGTATCAGAGGAGAAAGGTAAACTAAATAAATTGTATGAGTCGGGCGCTGCAAATAAGGGAGCCGGATCTGATGATGTCGAGATTTCTCAGCGGGGATTAAAACAATATACGGAGAAAGATGGCGTGACATTGGCAGAGATTATTTGGTCCTTACACTGCATTGCTACTCACACATCAATGTCTGCTGGGGGAAAGCCATTGAGGCTTTTCGACACATGTTTGATGATAGTGAGATGGCCCAAAAAATTATGTTTGGTCGTACCAAATTAACATATACTATTGTTTATGGCCTTGCCCCGTACTTTTGTGATATTGTTCAGAAAGAATTGTTTGGGTGTGACCGATTTGTTGTGGCATTTGACGAATCCCTGAACAAAATAGTTCAGAAATAACAGATGGATTCGGTTCTGAGGTAGTGGAGAAAGAAGACGTAGTAAGCAGATACAATCATAGTTGCGCTGTTGACCTTATAAATACCTTCAAAAAAAGAGCTCTCTAGGTTGAACCTCAAGAATATTTTGCAAGTTTCAATGGATGGCCCAAACGTCAACATTAAGTTCCTACGTCATCTTAAAGCTGATTTGCAAGAAGACCCATCTGATCCAGTTTTGTTGGATATAGGCAATTGCGTGCTTCATACGTTGAATAATGCATTCAAGGCAGTATAAACGCACAGAGTGGTCTGTAGTCGAGTTCCTTCAGGCAATATATGTCTTCAAAAATGTCCCCGCTCGAAGGTCAGATTACGCACGATATTCAAAATCTACCAAAACTTCTAAGAAGTTTTATCCCGTTAGGTGGCCACAAAATCTAGCTGTGTCAGAAAGGGCTGAATCATTTTGCCTAACTTAAAGACATTTATTGAAGGTGTATAACAAGACAAGAAAGAACCCACATCACCTAACTAACAAGCTATGGTTACCGGTATAAATGATAAACTAATGGGCCCAAAACTAGCTTTTTTCAAGACCTTGGCGCTTGAGGTAGAGCCCATCCTTGCGGCGTTTCAGGGAGATGCACCCATGGCACCTTTTCTCTACACAGACCTAACTAATATGGTGACATCAGTTATGAGGCGGTTTGTCAAGAAAGAGGTGTTAACGAAAGAATATGTAATGAAAATATATATTTTCAAGAATGAAAACATAGTATCTACTAGTAAGGTTGATCTTGGGAATATGACTCGTGATGCTGTTAGAAAAGTAGATGATGTAACTCAAAAGCAAATCCTTGAATTTAGCTGCCTTAATTTTCTGAAGTGTTTTGCTCGAAACTTCTCTCCAACTCACCATTAAAGTACAAGTTGACAAAAGCAATCACATTTTATGACCTAACTTTGATTGTAAGTTCGAAAAATAAGAATACCCTGCGCATCAGGGCAACATTGGAGGTATTCGTACAAAACAATCAGTGGAGTGGGGGGGTGAGGCAGACAAAATCGAGAGAGATTTCATTGACTTCTGCTCCAAACTTGAAGTGATAGAGAAAATGAAAACCTATTCCTGGAAAAATGAGCTTCTGGATCATTTTTGGTAAAACATTATCTTCATCTATGATGATGGATCAGAAGAACTGACGAGTTTCCTAAAAAAAGTCTTCATACTTTCACATGGAAATGCATCCGTTGAGCGTGGGTTTTCTGTGAATAAATAATGTACCATAAAGAATCAGAGCGAGGAATCATTAATTGCTCAAAGACTAGTGTGGACGGGAATAAAGTTTGCCGGGAGAATTGAAAAAATTAAAATCAATGATCCATGCTACAAGGAACGTAAGATCAAAGTATGTGGAAGCTCAAGAACAGAAGAAAAATGAAAATGATGTAAAGAAAAAAGCAGAAAATGAAAGGAAGAGGGCAGCCAAATTTAAAAAGGAATTGGAAGAGAAGAAGTGAAGACCGATGGAAGAGGCCCAAAAGGAATCGTTCCTTAGCTAAAACATAAGTTTCCCACATTATTCAAAAATAATAGTCTTAAATACCATGATTTTTTTAAGGCAACGATTTGTTTTTAATCCACATATAATATATACACACATAGTCATACATAAATTGTAGCTCCAACTTAGAGATTTTTTTTTTGTGGATTTACTAAGCATACTTTAGTAAAACAAACTTTAAATTTTGTCGTGTATGTTAATTAGATAAAATAATCATGTCTTCCTACTTAACTATTATTTATTAAAAAACATTGTGTTTCCTGTATATAAATGAGATAACTAACTATACTATATCTTGTTAATTCTATGCTTAACTTTTGTGTATCTTGACAGCTGCTGAAGTTTGTATTCTTGTAGGCAATGTTATAAAACTGTTATCTTGATAAAGTTTATTCCTTAGTACATATGCAATAATTAAGAATGGTTAACATGTTTTTTAAATCAAGTAATACATTATTATAAAAAATATATATACCACATTTAAACTCAAAATTGTATTTATGGTATTTCCACTTTTTTTTCTTCTTTCATTCCATTTAGGGTATACAGTAAATATAACCAATCTTTCCTTCTAGAAAATTTATGTCATTCATTTCTCATCCTTTTTCTAAATAATTTTTAAACATGTGTTTACCTTGCACAATAAAACATGCCTCCAATAACAAATTAACACTCTTCATTTCTAAAATTTTCTTTAAAACAAAATTTAATGCCTTTATAATTATATTTATAATATCTAATAGGTGTCTGGAAAAATTAAAATTTACTCTGCAAAATATAGGGAATTTTGTAATAAGAAAATAGTGGTCACCCTGACAACCATGAAGTTGTCGAGACCAAGCTAGTTTTCACTGGACAAAGCTAAATGTTTTGAAGAAAGATACATTTTCAAGACTTTAGGAATGATTGTTTCAATGGTATTATGACTAATAAAGAAATAATTTGACACGAAGAAAAAAATATTTAAATGTTCATGAAACATCTATTATGACAAAAAGTTTAAATTCTTCTTAAAATACTTTTAAATGAATGAATTTTACTAAAACACAAATGTTAAATACTACACAAAGATAATGTGTTAAATTTATATTTGCGTTGTCTTTCCACCCATTCAGTGTTAGCACATATTTAAATAAATTGTGTTAAGGATGAGAATTTTATAATTCAAAAAGAACTGTAGCCATATTTGTGAATAGGAATAAAATTAAACTAGCCATTTAGGAAAAACCACCTTCAGTACACCTGCCTGGGATTCAAATCCCGTCCTCTTTGATACCTGAATTCAAGTCTATAGATAAAATGACGCTTTATAACTTTCAATCAATCTTGCAGGTTATAAGTTTTGTTGTTGTGACAATAATAAAGAACACGATTCAAAAGTATTTAAAACTACACCTGTACTAGATTAGTAAGTGGCTGGTAAGGACTAAATAAAAGAGTAATAAGATTTAAGTAATAATTTATTAATTGATTATTCTTATACCATAGCATTTTACTAACTTTCATGGTTTACACATATGTACTAATAACTCCAATGAGTTAAGTATAAAGAATGTTGAATTTAGTTGAGGTGTATATTCATATATTCGTATATGTTCAGTATATTTCACTCACTCATGACTCATGTTGAATGATTACCATCCCTTGCTCTAAGGAGAGTTATATGTTGGACCTTTGATTTTAATTTAAATGCTCTATATATCAGGTATTTGTGTTAATAAAAATTATTATTATTACCTTTAAAGCCGTCTTCTTTTCGGTGGGACTACATGGGCTACTAATACAGAAAACAATGTTTTGAATTGTGATGTGTTCTTGAAGGCTACTATTTAGCCTACTACTATATGCCTCCATTTATGATTTTAAAAAGACGAGTAAAACACAATAAATGCACCACACATTTATGGAGAAAAGATTAAGAGCTCCAATGTACAATGTAGTGTCTCAGGATAAATCTAATATGGCAGAACAGGAGAATGTTTGTTAATTACTCGCCTATATTGTTGTTCACACAGTTATTTGCCGATACATTATTAACCTGTTCTTGTTTTAATGTTCTTTGTCTCACGAGTTTTTCATATGAATGTGGATATCTTGTTGTCCAAAGGAAAGTCAACTCTGAATGGCTCACAAACACCCATTATCACACAGCAATGGACCTGGCCACCAATATTATGACCATATGAAGGGTTTGGTCCAAAAATTAACAGGCTTGAGTCAGGGTCAATCAGCGATGACCTCAGTCTGTAGCATCGTCCATAAAATAAAATATGAGAAACTATATATTAGTCCATTGTTCCACCCCTTGGTGTGTTGTTAATTAACACGAGGTGGGAGGTTATTTTATATCCTTCGCCATTACAACAATCTTGTGTAGCTATAAACTCATGTTAAACTCATGTTAAGTTGAGAGCATCAGGACAAACTTGGTCTGCGATTCACCAACAAATATAACAATTTCATTTGATTGAACTCCCAACGATAACGTTCACATTTTCACTGAAACTCCTGTTTCATTTCAGAACATTTGTTCAAGTCCAAGTCATGCCAATGAAACCTAAAGAACTTGTCCCGGTAAAACTAGTGTTATTTAACTCAAAATGTGAATGTTAAACCATAAACATAACCAAATACATCTCTATTTCCTACATTCTCCCATTGGTGGATCATCCTTGTCGATGCGTAATGATGGGATGGAATGGAATTGGTTTAATAATAGAAGTAGTAGTCATTTGACAATCCAAACATACAAATTTTTGATAATAAAATCAAATACCGCATAAAGTTACAATATTTATTTTGAGTGAGAAAAGAACACATGGAAATGTTTATTTATTGTCAACCTTGAATCCTAACAGCCGTCCTAGACTCCAAACAAACTATTTTTATTTATCTTTTATTGAGGTATTTAAGACAAACTCAGCACAGGAAAATTTCTATGAGCGAGAGAGAAAGGACCTAACAATTTTGCCAAGAATGGTATTTTTCACATATTTTCCAGTCTTCGTATGGATGCCACAATCAGCATGGGACAGAGGGCTTTACCTTTGCTTCGAAGGAAGTTGTGCTACGGATTTTTATTTCCCAAGAAAAGTCCGTCAACCCCAACTGGGCTTGAACCAACAAACATCGGTTCCTTAGGCAAACAGTTTACCTCAACACCACTGCAGTAAACACAAACTATCCTATTACATCGTTCCACTATAGCTAATATATAATAAATAGAACACACATTTTGTTGTATTATTGATTCATCCTAAGCTGAGACCTGATGTATACAAAGCCAAGAAAAGTCTATGCTCTAATTTTCTACTGAACAGACTTTCTATGGCATCCATTCACTAAATTGTCCCTCCTAAGTTTTGTATTAAACTTGGTTTAAAATAACATTAGAAAATTAATATAACTAGAACTATCCCGTTTGATTTAGAAATTATACTATAAGCTTTGCTAGTGCTATCTGAATACCAACAAACTTCTGACTCAACACTGTGAGAACCCAAGGTACAGTCCTTATCACATGCTAAGGTCAAATACCAACGGTCAATCGACAGTTCATCTCGGCAGCGTTAAGTGACGGTTGGGGGTGTTGAGTGATTTCCATCTATATATGGTGTTAGTTGAGTCTGGCCAGAGTTTTGTAAAACATAGGTCGAGAAATTTAAAAGCATTAAAAAATGAAAAAATTCATAATGACTTACATAGCTAGGGTAAAGAATACACATTGTAACACCTGTTTAAAATATTGCTCTGGTCTTGAACCAATCGTGTAGGTCCTTCGTGTTGTGATTGTTGAGAGTTGTTCACTTCAGGTCTCAGGTTAGGTTGAATCAATAATAATGTTTATTTGATTAATAACATTCATTTTTACTTCAGGTCTCAGGTTAGGTTGAATCAATAATAATGTTTATTTTATTAATAGCATTCATTATAAATGATACATTTGCTCATATTATACCATTTGATTGATGAAATAGATTCAAAACTAACTATCACCTCAGGCTTTACATTTAATACATTTGATTGTTTCATTTTAGATTTCAGTTTTATTGGTTCATTTATTGATCTTTTTTGATCTGAATTTTTATTTATTACGTGTGGATGTATTACTATGAATTAGTATGTATCAAAACACCGCGGGTTTTACTATGGCTAACCTAAATTAACAAACAATTTATAAATAGATAGTTTATGACATAAACCTTTTCTTGATATTAAAAAACATACCATATGCTACAAAATCAAAAATCTCAATACCTAGTTTGTTATAATAATACTAATGTTACTTGCGAACTGTTTCAATGTCTAATTTTGAAAAAACAAAACAAAAACACTGTTACTTGTTCATAACTACTATACATATTTTTTGTTTTTTTGTTTAAAGGCCCAATGTGTTGCAACATTATTTATATATCTTTGCTTTGGCCGACAAGATATGAAAAGATTAACAAATCTGTGATAAAATATATTTATGATGTGTATTCATAATTATATTGAAGACGTATATGTGAAAAAAGTACCAAGATTGTTAAGTTTGAAAAAGTTGTTTAAAGAAATTGACATGAAAGTATATTTCAAGTTTTTACCCATAAAAAACAAACATTTTATATCCACTTGAGATTTTTTTAAACTATTCAATTTGAAAATTGTTCAATACTTTGCTTAATTTTTCCGGATTCAATCATACATGTTCTTATAAAATTGTGTTTGAAATATAACTAATCTTTAGAATGTAGACAGATCAGGATGTTTTTTTTCTAATGAGGACAGTATGAATAATTTTTGCAAATAAATAATATAGATGCAGAAAAACTGTAGATATGGTATTAATTTTAACTTGCCACCTATAACAAAAAAAAAACATATTCTTTCCTTATTTGATTATTTATTTACTTAAAACTTGTGTTTTCTTTGTCTAGAATCAATAATAACATAGGTATTAGAATTACTCTTAACATTAAACACATAATACAAATATTTCACATCTACTTATTTATATATGAAGAAAATTAAAAAGTTTGTCGGTAATATTCATCTTTTATTGAATGCTTTTCACACAAATAGCACATGTACTTTCACTGTAATGAATGAATAAGGCGGTAACTGTTTGGCTTGAAGCCCTTATTAGAAAATATTACTTATTCTGTCTTTGTGCTGAATGAATAGGAAGGTGTCTTTTTAAATCACCCATAACCTTGAAGCTCTTACCACAAACATCACACTTATACTTTCTTTGTTCTGAATGAATAAGAAGGTGACCATTTAAATTACTCTTCACCTTGAAGCTCTTATCACAAACATCACACTTATACTTTCTTTGATCTGAATGAAAAAGAAGGTGATCGTTTAAGTTAATCTTCCTCTTGAAGTTTTTAGAACAAACATTACACTTGTACTTTCTTTGTTCTGAATGAATAAGAAGGTGACTGATTAAATTACTCTTCACATTGAAGCTCTTATCACAAACATCACATTTATACTTTCTTTGATTTGAATGTATAAGAAGGTGAGTGTATAAAGAACTCTTCACCTTGAAGCACTTTTCACAAACATCACACTTATACTTTCTTTGTTCTGAATGAATAAGAAGGTGATTGTTTAAAAGAATCTTCACCTTGAAGTTCTTATCACAAACACCACACTTATACTTTCTTTGATCTGAATGAATAAGAAGGTGTCTTTTTAAACTACCGCTTGAATGGAAGCCTTTAATCACAAACATCACACTTATACTTTCTTTGTTCTACATGAATAAGAAGGTGACTGTTCAGATTACTCTTCTCCTTGAAGCTCTTATCACAAACACCACACTTATACTTTCTTTGATCTGAATGAATAAGAAGGTGTCTGTTTAAATTACACTTTAACTTGAAAACTCTTGACACAAACATCACACTTATACTTTCTTTGTTCTGAATGACTATGAAGGTGACTGTTTAGATTACTCTTCTCCTTGAAGCTCTTATCACAAACACCACACTTATACTTTCTTTGATCTGAATGAATAAGAAGGTGTCTGTTTAAATTACACTTTAACTTGAAACTCTTGACACAAACATCACACTTATACTTTCTTTGTTCTGAATGACTATGAAGGTGACTGTTTAAATTACCCTTCACCTTGAAGCTCTTAGCACAAACATCACACTTATACTTTCTTTGTTTTGAATGAATAAGAAGGTGTTTGTTTAAACAACTTTTCACCTTGAAGCTTTTAGCACAAACATCACATTTATACTGTCTTTGTTCTGAATGAATAAGAAGGTGAATGTTTAAATGACTCTTCCTTTTGAAGCTCTTAGCACAAACATCACACTTATACTTTCTTTGTTCTGAATGAATAGGAAGGTGATTGTGTAGAGAATGCTTCACCTTGAAGCTCTTATCACAAATATCACACTTATACTTTCTTTGCTCTGAATGATTGAGAAGGTGACTTTTAAAATTACACTTCAACTTGAAGCTCTTAGAACAAACATTACACTTATACTGTCTTTGTTCTGAATGAATAAGAAGGTGACTGTTTAAACTACTCTTTACCTTGAAGCTCTTAGCACAAACATTACACTTATACTTTCTTTGTTCTGAATGAATAATAAGGTGACTGTTTAAACTACTCTTCACCTTAAAGCTTTTAGCACAAATATCACACTTATACTGTCTTTGCTCTGAATGACTGAGAAGGTGACTGTTTAAACTACTCTTCACCTTGAAGCATTTAGCACAAATATCACACTTATACTTTCTTTGCTCTGAATGACTGAGAAGGTGACTGTTTAAACTACTCTTCACCTTAAAGCTTTTAGCACAAACATCACACTTATACTTTCTTTGTTCTGAATGAACATGAAGGTGATTGTTTAAATGACTCTTCCTTATGAATCTCTTAGCACAAACATTACACTTATACTTTCTTTGTTCTGAATGAATAGGAAGGCATGGTAGCGAAACATCATTAACTTGTGATGGTAAGTCTAGAGTGGAAGGTGTTAATTCAGTCTGTAAAGAAATTGGAAATAAAAATTAAAGATTAGTCTAAATATTTATTAAATAATTACATATGTATTGATTTTTAAGTCCTAAAAGTCTAATTTAGTAGCTACCAAATTAACATTATCATCAATATTAAGAGGGAAAATAAAAACCTAACTAAAGTAAAAATTAAAAAAATACAACTAGAATAATCAATGGAATTAGGTCAATGCTCCTTGAAGTAATTTGTGGTATTTATCAGGATGAAATTTTAAAGCTAAGAAATGTCACTCTACAACAGAGCTATGTGCCGCAATATTATGTTCCAGAACATGAAGTAGAAATGGTGATATCCATTAAGTCTAAAGATAATTACAGTTTTTTTAGTTTAATGAAAAACAATATATTGCTGCCCAAACTAATGCCAGTCCCTGATAAATATAAAATTTTGAATATATTATAACAACATTGAACGATATAATTTCACATCACACAGCCCTGTAGTTGCCGAGACCAAACAAGTTTTCACTGGTATTTATCTTTGGACAAAGCTAATTGTTCTGAAGAAAGAAAGATAATTTTCCAGGACTTCAGGAATTATTGTTTGAATTGGATTGTGACTAATAAAGAAATAATTTGGCGTGAAGAAAAAATGTATAATGTCAGGGTTCCTACAGTATTTGTAAAAAAATTCTCCCTGACTTTTCCTGACTATTTTCCCAGGTTCCCTGACCAACTTCTCACAAAATTTCCACTATAATTTTATGGAACTATTCCTTTGGAAATATTGATTTAATTACATTTATTTCGGTCTCCTCCTCCCTACAGCCGACCTTGCCTCACCTCTCATGGAAGAATAAGAACGCAGACGTCTTGACAATCAGTTCAGGGAAAATGATCGAAAAAATAACAAAATATATCAAACCCAATCAAAAAGGAAAAGCTGAAATCCATCTGCAATTGTTTTGCAGAAAGCTAGTTTACACTTCAGGAATGGATCACAGGCTGATCTTTTCAGTATCCCTACAGGTTTTGTTTAAGGAAGCTTTTCTTCTTTGTGAAACTTAACAACGTGGTCCCATATTTGTAATGCCTTTTGAAAGAATGTTGCATTCTCTAATAACTGAACACCACAGAACTTCAAAGGAAAAGTTGTACACCCTGTCAACTGGGTAAACAATGCTTGACGAGCTGTAGAGTCATTAAATAGATAGTACGTGTGACACAATAAGCAATTTTTATCCCAATTGATAGGTTCCACTCCTGTTCTCAAGGAACATGAAGCTCACATGTCCTCAGATTTATCAAAATACATACTTCATTGTCTGTGACAGATTTTATGTGTTCCTGAAGAAGCGTTATAAACTTTAGATTTACATTTGGGCCAACCATTGACACTTGTATAAACTTAGAGACTGGGAGAGGAGAAATACCATCAGAAAAATGCTTACGTAATTCTTCAGCGGTGCTTCTATCGAAAAAAACCACTGTACAAGCAATGACTGACAACTTTATGATTTTCCTTGTCCCAGAATCTGATTACAATGTCCATTTGCCCTCTTTGAATAACTTTATTCAATGCTTCATCAAAACAAATTAGAAAGTTGTTAAATGATTTTAGGTGGTCCAGTAAATTGTTATGAAAGAATGGAGCCAAGCCATGAACAATGAAATATGCAGCCTTGTTTCCACAAGAGTAAAGGCACTGGCAATGGAACACTTGGGAAACATAAACTGAAAAATTGTACATAAATTATTGCACGAATTGAAATACATTTTATTGTCAAAAGCTTGCAAAGGTCAAATGACTTCCGCCTTATTTATATTATCTTTCATAACAAAAGTGTTAGGGTTTCTTCGAGTCACTACACTACTTTCACTTTTGGCAACACCTTCCTTCTGCGACTTTACAGTTTCCGGTGAAACTGAAGTGTGACATGAATTGTCATTTCCCTGATTTTCCTTGACTTTTCTTAAGCTTCCCTGACCGTTATTTTTTTCCCTGACTTTCTTTGACTTTCCAGACCGTAGGAAACCTGAATGTTCATGAAATTATTTTTTATGACAAAAAGTTTAAATTATTCTTAAAAATACTTTTAAATGAACAAATTCTTTTAAAACACAAATGTTAAATATTATACAAATATAATGTGTTTAATTAACCTTGCATTGTCTTTCTACCCATTTAGAGTTAGCACATATTTAAATTAACAGTGTTAAGGATGAAAAAAATATTTAATTTCGAAGAACTGTAGCCATATTTGTGAAAAGGAATAGAATGAAACTAGCCATTTAGGAAAAACGCCCTTCAGTATATCCGACTGGGATTCAAACCTTGATCTCCTGTTCATTGTTGGGCTGGACTTACAGAAGAGTGACGCCTTAAACAACGCGGGCACTGAGGCAGGTAAACGATTATAGATTTATGTATAAGATATTTTTGGTATTTTAAAATATATAATAACTTGGGAGCAACAAGACGAACATGGTCTGCGATTCACCCACAAATATAATAATTTTATTTGCTTGAACGCCAACAATAACAATAACGTTCACGTTTTCAATAAAACTCCTGTTCCATTTCAGAGCATTTGTTCAAGGCCAAGCCACGCCAACGAAGCCAAAATAAATACTTGTCCTGGAAAAACTAGTGTAATTTAACTCTAAATATGAATGTAAAACCATAAAAAAAAACCCAAATACATCTCTATCTTTCCTACACTCTCCCATTGGTGTAGCATCCGGATCGATGTATTATGACGCGAGGGAATGGACTTAGTATAATAATAGAAGTAATAGTCATTTTGACAATCCAGACATACCGATTTTTTATGATAAAATCAAATACTGCATTAAATTGTAATCATTATTTTGAGTGAAATAAAACCAGAGAAATGTATATTTCTTGTTAACCCTGAATCCAACGGCCGTCCTAAAATTAAAAAAAAACTATTTTTATTTATCTTTTATTGAGGTATTCAAGACAAACTCAGCACCGGAGAATTTCTATGAGCGAGAGAGAAAGGACCTAACAATTTTGCCAAGAATGGTATTTTTCACATATTTTCCAGTCTTCGTATGGATGCCACAATCGACATCGGACAGAGGGCTTTACCTTTGCTCTGAAGGAAGTTGTGCTACGGATTTTTATTTCCCAAGAAAAGTCCGTCAACCCCAACTGGGCTTGAACCAACAAACATCGTTTCCTTAGGCAAACAGTTTACCTCAACACCACTGCAGTAAACACAAACTATACTATTACATCGTTCCACTATAGCTAATATATAATAAATAGAACACACATTTTGTTGTATTATTGATTCATCCTAAGCTGAGACCTGATGTATACAAAGCCAAGAAAAGTCTATGCTCTAATTTTCTACTGAACAGACTTTCTATGGCATCCATTCACTAAATTGACCCTCCTAAGTTTTGTATTAAACTTGGTTTAAAATAACATTAGAAAATTAATATAACTAGAACTATCCCGTTTGATTTAGAAATTATACTATAAGCTTTGCTAGTGCTATCTGAATACCAACAAACTTCTGACTCAACACTGTGAGAACCCAAGGTACAGTCCTTATCACATGCTAAGGTCAAATACCAACGGTCAATCGGCAGTTCATCTCGGCAGCGTTAAGTGACGGTTGGGGGTGTTGAGTGATTTCCATCTATATATGGTGTTAGTTGAGTCTGGCCAGAGTTTTGTAAAACATAGGTCGAGAAATTTAAAAGCATTAAAAAATGGAAAAATTCATAATGACTTACATAGCTATGGTAAAGAATACACATTGTAACACCTGTTTAAAATATTGCTCTGGTCTTGAACCAATCGTGTAGGTCCTTCGTGTTGTGATTGTTGAGAGTTGTTTACTTCAGGTCTCAGGTTAGGTTGAATCAATAATAATGTTTATTTGATTAATAACATTCATTTTTACTTCAGGTCTCAGGTTAGGTTGAATCAATAATAATGTTTATTTTATTAATAGCATTCATTATAAATGATACATTTGCTCATATTATACCATTTGATTGATGAAATAGATTCAAAACTAACTATCACCTCAGGCTTTACATTTAATACATTTGATTGTTTCATTTTAGATTTCAGTTTTATTGGTTCATTTATTGATCTTTTTTGATCTGAATTTTTATTTATTACGTGTGGATGTATTACTATGAATTAGTATGTATCAAACCACCGCGGGTTTTACTATGGCTAACCTAAATTAACAAACAATTTATAAATAGATAGTTTATGACATAAACCTTTTCTTGATATTAAAAAACATACCATATGCTACAAAATCAAAAATCTCAATACCTAGTTTGTTATAATAATACTAATGTTACTTGCGAACTGTTTCAATGTCTAATTTTGAAAAAACAAAACAAAAACACCGTTACTTGTTCATAACTACTATACATATTTTTTGTTTTTTTTATTTAAAGGCCCAATGTGTTGCACCATTATTTATATATCTTTGCTTTGGCCGACAAGATATAAAAATATTAACAAATCTGTGATAAAATATATTTATGATGTGTATTCATAATTATATTGAAGACGTATATGTGAAAAAAGTACCAAGATTGTTAAGTTTGAAAAAGTTGTTTAAAGAAATTGACATGAAAGTATATTTCAAGTTTTTACCCATAAAAAAACAAACATATTTTTATCCACTTGAGATTTTTTTAAACTATTCAATTTGAAAATTGTTCAATACTTTGCTTAATTTTTCCGGATTCAATCATACATGTTCTTATAAAATTGTGTTTGAAATATAACTAATCTTTAGAATGTAGACAGATCAGGATTTTTTTTTCTAATGAAGACAGTATGAATAATTTTTGCAAACAAATAATATAGATGCAGAAAAACTGTAGATATGGTATTAATTTTAACTTGCCACCTATAACAAAAAAAAAACATATTCTTTCCTTATTTGATTATTTATTTACTTAAAACTTGTGTTTTCTTTGTCTAGAATCAATAATAACATAGGTATTAGAATTACTCTTAACATTAAACACATAATACAAATATTTCACATCTACTTATTTATATATGAAGAAAATTAAAAAGTTTGTCGGTAATATTCATCTTTTATTGAATGCTTTTCACACAAATAGCACATGTACTTTCACTGTAATAAATGAATAAGGCAGTAACTGTTTGGCTTGAAGCCCTTATTAGAAAATATTACTTATTCTGTCTTTGTGCTGAATGAATAGGAAGGTGTCTTTTTAAATCACCCATAACCTTGAAGCTCTTACCACAAACATCACACTTATACTTTCTTTGTTCTACGTGAATAAGAAGGTGACCATTTAAATTACTCTTCACCTTGAAGCTCTTAGCACAAACACCACACTTATACTTTCTTTGATCTGAATGAAAAAGAAGGTGATCGTTTAAGTTAATCTTCCTCTTGAAGTTCTTAGAACAAACATTACACTTGTACTTTCTTTGTTCTGAATGAATAAGAAGGTGACTGATTAAATTACTCTTCACATTGAAGCTCTTATCACAAACATCACATTTATACTTTCTTTGATTTGAATGTATAAGAAGGCGAGTGTATAAAGAACTCTTCACCTTGAAGCACTTTTCACAAACATCACACTTATACTTTCTTTGTTCTGAATGAATAAGAAGGTGATTGTTTAAAAGAATCTTCACCTTGAAGTTCTTATCACAAAACCCCACACTTATACTTTCTTTGATCTGAATGAATAAGAAGGTGTCTTTTTAAACTACCGCTTGACTTGAAGCCTTTATCACAAACATCACACTTATACTTTCTTTGTTCTACATGAATAAGAAGGTGACTGTTTAAATTACTCTTCACCTTGAAGCTCTTAGCACAAACACCACACTTATACTTTCTTTGATCTGAATGAATAAGAAGGTGTCTGTTTAAATTACACTTTAACTTGAAACTCTTGACACAAACATCACACTTATACTTTCTTTGTTCTGAATGACTATGAAGGTGACTGTTTAAATTACCCTTCACCTTGAAGCTCTTAGCACAAACATCACACTTATACTTTCTTTGTTTTGAATGAATAAGAAGGTGTTTGTTTTAAATTACACTTCACCTTGAATCTTTTAGCACAAACATCACATTTATACTGTCTCTGTTCTGAATGAATAAGAAGGTGAATGTTTAAATGACTCTTCCTTTTGAAGCTCTTAGCACAAACATCACACTTATACTTTCTTTGCTCTGAATGATTGAGAAGGTGACTTTTAAAATTACACTTCAACTTGAAGCTCTTAGAACAAACATTACACTTATACTTTCTTTGTTCTGAATGAATAATAAGGTGATTGTTTAAATTACTCTTCACCTTAAAGCTTTTAGCACAAACATCACACTTATACTTTCTTTGCTCTGAATGACTGAGAAGGTGACTGTTTAAATGACTCTTCCTCACGAAGCTCTTAGCACAAACATTACACTTATAATTTCTTTGTATAGTGTAGATAAGATTTTGCTTGGTATTATTGTGTTTACTATTGGAATCTTTAAAATCACACACTTTTTTAAATAAATTTACATGTTTCTTCTCAATTATATCTAGACCAGAATTTGTACTTTTTTCACCAAGTGCAGAATCATTTGGAAAAATATTCTCCTTTTTACCCATTAAATTACAATTTCTTTTTTCTTCTTTGTGAATTAAATGTTTATATAAATTAGAATATTTGCATGGTAGCGAAACATCGTTAACTTGTGATGTTAAGTCTAGAGTGGAAGGTGTTAATTCAGTCTGTAAAGAAATTGGAAATAAAAATTATAGATTAGTCTAAATATTTACTAAATAATAACATATGTATTGATTTTTAAGTCCTAAAAGTCTAATTTATTATCTACCAAATTAACATTATCATCAATATTAAAGGGATAATAAAAACCTAACTAAAGTAAAAATAAAAAAAAATACAACTAGAATAATCAATGGAATTAGGTCAATGCTCTTTGAAGTAATTTGTGGTATTTATCAGGATGAAATTCTAAAGCTAAGAAATGTCACTCTACAACAGAGCTATGTGCCACAATATTATGTTCCAGAACATGAAGTAGAAATGGTGATATCCATTAAGTCTAAAGATAATTACAGTTTTTTTAGTTTAATGTAAAACAATATATTGCTGCCCAAACTAATGCCAGTCCCTGATAAATATAAAATTTTGAATATATTATAACAACATTGAACGATATAAGTTCACATCACATAACCCTGGAGTTGCCGAGGCCAAACAAGTTTTCACTGGTAAGCTAATTGTTCTGAAGAAAGAAAGATAATTTTCCAGGACTTTAGGAATGATTGTTTGAATTGGATTGTGACTAATAAAGAAATAATTTGGCGTGAAGAAAAAATTTATAATTTCAGGGTTCCTACAGTATTTGTAAAAAAAATTCTCCCTTACTTTTCCTGACTATTTTCCCAGGTTCCCTGACCAACTTCTCACAAAATTTCCACTATAATTTTATGGAACCATTCCTTTGGAAATATTGATTTAATTACATTTATTTCGGTCTCCTCCTCCCCTACAGCCGACCTTGCCTCACCTCTCATGGAAGAATAAGAACGCAGACATCATGACAATCAGTTCAGGAAAAATGATCGAAAAAATAACAAAATATATCAAACCCAATCAAAAAGGAAAAGCTGAAATCCATCTGCAATTGTTTTGCATAAAGCTAGTTTACACTTCAGGAATGGATCACAGGCTGCTCTTTTCAGTATCCCTACAGGTTTTGTTTAAGGAAGCTTTTCTTCTTTGTGAAACTTAACAACGTGGTCCCATATTTGTAATGCCTTTTGAAAGAACGTTGCATTCTCTAATCCAGAGGTTCCCAATTTTTTTTGGCCACGGAACCCTAATTGATCATACTTTTTTTGGCGGAACCCCATTTTGATAATAACAAAAGTGATTGTACCTTGTAGTGTAGTTTGAATATTTTCATGTTTGACATGAAAAGAAAAAATAATTATAAATAAAAAATTATTATTATAAGTATTATAAAACATTTATCGTACAAAAAAAAGTAACTATTTAATGTGAAGAATGAAATTTTTTCACATATTTACTTATAATAGCACTAAAATTAGTCTGTCTCGACAGGTGCACCACCCTGCCACCCCGCGCTGTTTGATACTAGATATACTTACAGCGGCGCGGCTATTTTATGACTGTTTTCTACGAACGTTTTAGTTAATTCTCAGACAGAACTCGGAACCCCTTTGACCCTTCCACGGAACCCCAGGGTTCCGCGGAACACCTTTTGGGAAACGCTGCTCTAATCACTGTACACCACAGAATTTCAAAGGAAAAGTTGTACACCCTGTCAACTGGGTAAACAATGCTTGACGAGCTGTAGAGTCATTGAATAGATAGTACGTGTGACACAATAAGCTATTTTTATCCCAATTGATAGGTTCCACTCCTGTTCTCAAAGCACCATGAACAATGAAGCTCACATGTCCTCAGATTTATCAAAATATATACTTCATTGTCTGTGACAGATTTTATGTGTTTCCTGAGGAAGCGTTTATAAACTTTAGATTGACATTTGGGCCAACCATTGACACTTGTATAAACTTAGAGACTGGAAGAGGAGAAATACCATCAGAAAAATGCTTTACGTAATTCTTCAGCGGTGCTTCTATCGAAAAAAACCACTGTACAAGCAATGACTGACAACTTTATGATTTTCCTTGTCCCAGAATCTGATTACAATGTCCATTTGCCCTCGTTGAATAACTTTATTCAATGCTTCATCAAAACAAATTAGAAAGTTGTTAAATGATTTTAGGTGGTCCAGTAAATTGTTATGAAAGAATGGAGCCAAGCCATGCACAATGAAATATGCAGCCTTGTTTCCACAAGAGTAAAGGCACTGGCAATGGAACACTTGGGAAACATAAACTGAAAAATTGTACATAAATTATTGCACGAATTGAAATACATTTATTGTCAAAAGCTTGCAAAGCCCAAATGACTTCCACCTTATTTATATTATCTTTCATAACAAAAGTGTTAGGGTTTCTTCGAGCCACTACACTAATTTCACTTTTGGCAACACCTTCCTTCTGCGGCTTTACAATTTCCGGTGAAACTGAAGTGTGACATGAATTGTCATTTCCCTGATTTTCCCTGACTTTTCTTAAGCTTCCCTGACTTTCCCTGACAGTTTATTTTTTTCCCCTGACTTTCTCTGACTTTCCAGACCGTAGGAACCCTGAATGTTCATGAAATTATTTTTTATGACAAAAAGTTTAAATTATTCTTAAAAATACTTTTAAATGAATGAATTCTTTTAAAACACAAATGTTAAATATTATACAAATATAATGTGTTTAATTAACCTTGCATTGTCTTTCTACCCATTTAGAGTTAGCACATATTTAAATTAACAGTGTTAAGGATGAAAAAAATTTTAATTTCGAAGAACTGTAGCCATATTTGTGAATAGGAATAGAATGAAACTAGCCATTTAGGAAAAACGCCCTTCAGTATATCCGACTGGGATTCAAACCTTGATCTCCTGTTCATTGTTGGGCTGGACTTACGAAAGAGTGACGCCTTAAACCACGCGGGCACTGAGGCAAGTAAATGATTATAAATTTATGTATAAGATATTTTTGGTATTTTAAAATATATAATAACTTGGGAGCAACAAGACGAAACATGGTCTGCGATTCACCCAAAAATATAACAATTTCATTTGCTTGAACGCCTACAATAACAATAACGTTCACGTTTTCAATGAAACTCATGTTCCATTTCAGAGCATTTGTTCAAGGCCAAGCCACGCCAACGAAGCCAAAATAAATACTTGTCCTGGGAAAAACTAGTGTTATTTAACTCAAAAACATGAATGTAAAACCATAAAAAAAAACCAAATACATCTCTATATTTCCTACATTCTCCCATTGGTGGAGCATCCGGATCAATGTATTATGACGCGAGGGAATGGACTTAGTATAATAATAGAAGTAGTAGTCATTTTGACAATCCAGACATACCAATTTTTTATGATAAAATCAAATACCGCATAAAAGTGCAATCATTATTTTGAGTGAAATAAAACCAGAGAAATGTATATTTCTTGTTAACCCTGAATCCAACGTCCGTCCTAAAATTAAAAAAAAAAAAAAATTTATTTTATCTTTTATTGAGGTATTCAAGACAAACTCAGCACCGGAGAATTTCTATGAGCGAGAGAGAAAGGACCTAACAATTTTGCCAAGAATGGTATTTTTAACATATTTTCCAGGCTTCGTATGGATGCCACAATCAGCATGGGACAGAGGGCTTTTTTACTGCCCAAGAAAAGTCCGTCAACCCTAACTGGGCTTGAACCAACAAACGTTGGTTCCTTAGGCAAACAGTTTTCCTCAAGACCACTGCAGTAAACACAAGTACAGAATATACATGGTCATGGCTGTTTAAAATATTACACTGGTGTTGATCCAATCATGTAGGTCCTTCGCGTTGTGATTGTTGAGAGTTGTTTACTTTAGTTCTCAGGTTAGATGAATCAATAATAATGTTTATTTAATTAATAAAATTTATTATAAATGATAAATTTGCTCATATTATACCATTTGTGTGATGAAAGAGATTCAAATCTAATTATCAACTCAGGCTTTACATTTAATACATACAATCACCAAAAACAAGCATAACAATTTTGAATACCAAAATTTACAGAAAACCCACGCATACAGATGCAATCATCCCCAATGATTCTAATCACCCCACAATCCATACAAGAGCTGCTTTAAAACAGTCTTATATACAGTCACAACTTACCAGCAAATCCTATCTCAACAATTCTAATGAAAATTCAGAAATTAAGACCAGATGGATCAAAATTCAACTACCTGGAAAACAAATCAATAGAACCATAAACATTTTCAAAAACCTAAAACTAAAAGTTGCCTTTAGTACCAATAATAACATCAAAAAAATATATCAACAACTCCCAACTTAAACAAAACCAACCAATATGAGAAAATTGGCATATATCAACTCACCTGTGAATGTAATAGTCTATATATAGGAATATCTACACAGCAAATTTCAACCAGGTTTTCTGAACACCTCAAACAGTCCGGACATCAACCGATCCCGATGAACAAAAGTATGAAACTAATTTACAACCCCTCAAAAGGCACAACTATTAACACAGCTGAAAATATCTTCATTCAAACTGGTTTATTAAAACAAAAATGTATTAAGTGAACAAGCAATTTCGAAAATCAGATACTTATCAAAACCCCCCCCCCAAAAAAAACAATGTTATCTGCACCCGCCCATCCGTCTATAGTAGTAAATGACCTGTTCAGGCTAGTCTTGAGAAGATTTTCACTCTATATATCACTTCCTTTTTGTCATTCTCGTTTTCTAATCCTTATAGCAAATTTATTATAGTAAAGTTCAAAGTTTATCTATCTACTATCGCATCTCATAATAACTCAGTACACAATATAAACCTATACATATAATATCTATGACTTTGTAGCATAATCGTTTCAGAATGTATCTTTTCTCACTTCTCACTTTATATCTACACCTTCATTTTAATTTCATATATATTTCCTTTCTTAAACAACATGGAACACTCAACTATATAGCTTTTAACTCTGTTTTGGGCCCCTAAATTTGAAACGTGTGAGTAGCGATTTCACTAGAGCATTTCTTTTATCTCGCACACAATCTCGCAAACCCATTGCCCGCCCAAGAAAAGTCCGTCAACCCCAACTGGGCTTGAACCAACAAACATCGGTTCCTTAGGCAAACAGTTTTACCTCAAACCACCAAGGTCAATTATCAAAAACCATCCTGTTACATCTTCCACTATAGCTAATATATAATAAGTAGAACACACATTTTGTTGTATTAATGATTCATCCTAAGCTGAGACCTGATGTATACAAAGCCAATAAAAGTCTATGCTCTGATTTGCTACTGAACAGACTTTCAATGACATCCATTCACTAAATTGACCCTCCTAAGTTTTGTATTAAAACCTGCTTTAAAATAACATTAGAAAATTAATATAACTAGAACTATCCCGTTTGATTTAGAAATTATACTTTAAGCTTTGCAAGTGCTATTTGAATCCAACAAACTCCTGACTCAGCCCTGTGAGAACCCAAGGTACAGTACTTATCACATGCTAAGGTCAAGTACAAACGGTCAATCGGCAGTTCCTCTCGGCAGCATTGAGTGACGGTTGAGAGTGTTGAGTGATTTCCATCTATATATGGTGTTAGTTGAGTCTGGCCAGAGTTTTGTAAAACATAGGCCGAGAAAATTAAAAGCATTAAAAAATGGAAAAATTCATAATGACTTACATAGCAATGGTAAAGAATACACATTGTAACACCTGTTTAAAATATTGCTCTGGTCTTGAACCATCGTGTAGGTCCCTTCGTGTTGTGATTGTTGAGAGTTGTTTACTTCAGGTCTCAGGTTAGGTTGAATCAATAATAATGTTTATTTGATTAATAACATTCATTATAAATGATACATTTGCTCATATTATACCATTTGATTGATGAAATAGATTCAAAACTAACTATCACCTCAGGCTTTACATTTAATACATTTGATTGTTTCATTTTAGATTTCAAGTTATATTGGTTCATTTATTGATCTTTTTTGATCTGAATTTTTATTTATTACGTGTGGATGTATTACTATGAATTAGTATGTTTCAAACCACCGCGGTTTTACTATGGCTAACTTAAATCAACAAACATTTAAAAATAGTTAGTTAATGACATAAACCTTTTTTGATATTAAAAAACATACCATATGCTACAAAATCAAAAATCTCAATACCTAGTTTGTTATAATAATACTAATGTAACTTGCTAACTGTTTCAATGTCTAATTTTGAAAAACAAAACAAAAACACCGTTACTTGTTCATAACTACTATACATATTTTTTGTTTTTTTTGTTTTTAAAGGCCCAATGTGTTGCAACATTATTATATTATCTTTGCTTTGGCCGACAAGATATGAATAGATTAACAAATCTGTGATAAAATATATTTATGAAGTGTAATCATAATTATATTGAAGACGTATATGTGAAAAAAGTACCAGAGTGTTGACTTTGAAAAAGTTGTTTAAAGAAATTGACATGAAAGTATATTTTCAAGTTTTTACCCATAAAAAAACAAACATATTTTTATCCACTTGAGATTTTTTTAAACTATTCAATTTGAAAATTGTTCAATACTTTGCTTAATTTTTTCCGGATTCAATCAACATGTTCTTATAAAAATGTGTTTGAAATATAACTAATCTTTAGAATGTAGACAGAACAGGATGTTTTTTTTTCTAATGAGGACAGTATGAATAATTTTTGCAAATAAATAATATAGATGCAGAAAAACTGTAGATATGGTATTAATTTTAACTTGCCACCTATAACAAAAAAAAACATATTCTTTCCTTATTTGATTATTTATTTACTTAAAACTTGTGTTTTCTTTGTCTAGAATCAATAATAACATAGGTATTAGAATTACTCTTAACATTAAACACTTAATACAAATATTTCACATCTACTTATTTATATATGAAGAAAATTAAAAAGTTTGTCGGTAATATTCATCTTTTATTAAATGCTTTTCACACAAATAGCACATGTACTTTCACTGTAATAAATGAATAAGGCAGTAACTGTTTGGCTTGAAGCCCTTATTTAGAAAATATTACTTATTCTGTCTTTGTGCTGAATGAATAGGAAGGTGTCTTTTTAAATCACCGATAACCTTGAAGCTCTTACCACAAACATCACACTTATACTTTCTTTGTTCTGAATGAATAAGAAGGTGACCATTTAAATTACTCTTCACCTTGAAGCTCTTATCACAAACATCACACTTATACTTTCTTTGATCTGAATGAAAAAGAAGGTGATCGTTTAAGTTAATCTTCCTCTTGAAGTTCTTAGAACAAACATTACACTTGTACTTTCTTTGTTCTGAATGAATAAGAAGGTGACTGATTAAATTACTCTTCACATTGAAGCTCTTATCACAAACATCACATTTATACTTTCTTTGATTTGAATGTATAAGAAGGTGAGTGTATAAAGAACTCTTCACCTTGAAGCACTTTTCACAAACATCACACTTATACTTTCTTTGTTCTGAATGAATAAGAAGGTGATTGTTTAAAAGAATCTTCACCTTGAAGTTCTTATCACAAACACCACACTTATACTTTCTTTGATCTGAATGGATAAGAAGGTGTCTTTTTAAACTATCGCTTGACTTGAAGCCTTTATCACAAACATCACACTTATACTTTCTTTGTTCTACATGAATAAGAAGGTGACTGTTTAAATTACTCTTCACCTTGAAGCTCTTAGCACAAACACCACACTTATACTTTCTTTGATCTGAATGAATAAGAAGGTGTCTGTTTAAATTACACTTTAACTTGAAACTCTTGACACAAACATCACACTTATACTTTCTTTGTTCTGAATGACTATGAAGGTGACTGTTTAAATTACCCTTCACCTTGAAGCTCTTAGCACAAACATCACACTTATACTTTCTTTGTTTTGAATGAATAAGAAGGTGTTTGTTTAAACTACTCTTCACCTTGAAGCTTTTAGCACAAACATCACATTTATACTGTCTTTGTTCTGAATGAATAAGAAGGTGAATGTTTAAATGACTCTTCCTTTTGAAGCTCTTAGCACAAACATCACACTTATACTTTCTTTGTTCTGAATGAATAGGAAGGTGATTGTGTAGAGAATGCTTCACCTTGAAGCTCTTATCACAAATATCACACTTATACTTTCTTTGCTCTGAATGACTGAGAAGGTGACTTTTAAAATTACACTTCAACTTGAAGCTCTTA
This sequence comes from Timema podura, assembly GCA_033556935.1. Taxonomy (NCBI): domain Eukaryota; kingdom Metazoa; phylum Arthropoda; class Insecta; order Phasmatodea; family Timematidae; genus Timema; species Timema podura. The sequence continues at coordinate 8,987,884 of JAVRXN010000006.1, read as the reverse complement.
GAACAAACATTACACTTATACTGTCTTTGTTCTGAATGAATAAGAAGGTGACTGTTTAAACTACTCTTCACCTTGAAGCTCTTAGCACAAACATTACACTTATACTTTCTTTGTTCTGAATGAATAATAAGGTGATTGTTTAAATTACTCTTCACCTTAAAGCTTTTAGCACAAACATCACACTTATACTTTCTTTGTTCAGAATGAACAAGAACGTGATTGTTTAAATGACTCTTCCTCACGAAGCTCTTAGCACAAACATTACACTTATAATTTCTTTGTATAGTGTAGATAAGATTTTGCTTGGTATTATTGTGTTTACTATTGGAATCTTTAAAATCACACACTTTTTTAAATAAATTTACATGTTTCTTCTCAATTATATCTAGACCAGATCTTGTACTTTTTTCACCAAGTGCAGAATCATTTGGAAAAATATTCTCCTTTTTACCCATTAAATTACAATTTCTTTTTTCTTCTTTGTGAACTAAACATTTTTCTAAATTAGAATATTTGCATGGTAGCGAAACATCATTAACTTGTGATGTTAAGTCTAGAGTGGAAGGTGTTAATTCAGTCTGTAAAGAAATTGGAAATAAAAATTATAGATTAGTCTAAATATTTATTAAATAATAACATATGTATTGATTTTTAAGTCCTAAAAGTCTAATTTAGTAGCTACCAAATTAACATTATCATCAATATTAAGAGGGATAATAAAAACCTAACTAAAGTAAAAAAAAAAATACAACTAGAATAATCAATGGAATTAGGTCAATGCTCCTTGAAGTAATTTGTGGTATTTATCAGGATGAAATTCTAAAGCTAAGAAATGTCACTCTACAACAGAGCTATGTGCCACAATATTATGTTCCAGAACATGAAGTAGAAATGGTGATATCCATTAAGTCTAAAGATAATTACAGTTTTTTTAGTTTAATGTAAAACAATATATTGCTGCCCAAACTAATGCCAGTCCCTGATAAATATAAAATTTTGAATATATTATAACAACATTGAACGATATAAGTTCACATCACATAACCCTGGAGTTGCCGAGGCCAAACAAGTTTTCACTGGTAAGCTAATTGTTCTGAAGAAAGAAAGATAATTTTCCAGGACTTTAGGAATTATTGTTTGAATTGGATTGTGACTAATAAAGAAATAATTTGGCGTGAAGAAAAAATTTATAATTTCAGGGTTCCTACAGTATTTGTAAAAAAAATTCTCCCTTACTTTTCCTGACTATTTTCCCAGGTTCCCTGACCAACTTCTCACAAAATTTCCACTATAATTTTATGGAACCATTCCTTTGGAAATATTGATTTAATTACATTTATTTCAGTCTCCTCCTCCCCTACAGCCGACCTTGCCTCACCTCTCATGGAAGAATAAGAACGCAGACATCATGACAATCAGTTCAGGAAAAATGATCGAAAAAATAACAAAATATATCAAACCCAATCAAAAAGGAAAAGCTGAAATCCATCTGCAATTGTTTTGCAGAAAGCTAGTTTACACTTCAGGAATGGATCACAGGCTGCTCTTTTCAGTATCCCTACAGGTTTTGTTTAAGGAAGCTTTTCTTCTTTGTGAAACTTAACAACGTGGTCCCATATTTGTAATGCCTTTTGAAAGAACGTTGCATTCTCTAATCCAGAGGTTCCCAATTTTTTTTGGCCACGGAACCCTAATTGATCATACTTTTTTTGGCGGAACCCCATTTTGATAATAACAAAAGTGATTGTACCTTGTAGTGTAGTTTGAATATTTTCATGTTTGACATGAAAAGAAAAAATAATTATAAATAAAAAATTATTATTATAAGTATTATAAAACATTTATCGTACAAAAAAAAGTAACTATTTAATGTGAAGAATGAAATTTTTTCACATATTTACTTATAATAGCACTAAAATTAGTCTGTCTCGACAGGTGCACCACCCCGCCACCCCGCTCCGCCCGCGCTGTTTGATACTAGATATACTTACAGCGGCGTGGCTATGTTATGACTGTTTTCTACGAACGTTTTAGTTAATTCTCAGACAGAACTCGGAACCCCTTTGACCCTTCCACGGAACCCCAGGGTTCCGCGGAACACCTTTTGGGAAACGCTGCTCTAATCACTGTACACCACAGAACTTCAAAGGAAAAGTTGTACACCCTGTCAACTGGGTAAACAATGCTTGACGAGCTGTAGAGTCATTGAATAGATAGTACGTGTGACACAATAAGCTATTTTTATCCCAATTGATAGGTTCCACTCCTGTTCTCAAGGAACCATGAATAATGAAGCTCACATGTCCTCAGATTTATCAAAATATATACTTCATTGTCTGTGACAGATTTTATGTGTTCCTGAAGAAGCGTTATAAACTTTAGATTGACATTTTGGCCATCCATTGACATTTGTATAAACTTAGAGACTGGAAGAGGAGAAATACCATCAGAAAAATGCTTAAGAAATTCTTCAGCTGTGCTTCTAATTGAAAAAAAAAACACTGTACAAGCCAATGACTGACAACTTTATGATTTTCCTTGTCCCAGAATCTGATTACAATGTCCATTTGCCCTCGTTGAATAACTTTATTCAATGCTTCATCAAAACAAATTAGAAAGTTGTTATATGATTTTAGGTGGTCCAGTAAATTGTTATGAAAGAATGGAGCCAAGCCATGCACAATGAAATATGCAGCCTTGTCTCCACAAGAGTAAAGACACTGGCAATGGAACACTTGGGAAACATAAACTGAAAAATTGTACATAAATTATTGCACGAACTGAAATACATTTTATTGTCAAAAGCTTGCAAAGCCCAAATGACTTCCACCTTATTTATATTATCTTTCATAACAAAAGTGTTAGGGTTTCTTCGAGCCACTACACTAATTTCACTTTTGGCAACACCTTCCTTCTGCGGCTTTACAATTTCCGGTGAAACTGAAGTGTGACATGAATTGTCATTTCCCTGATTTTCCCTGACTTTTCTTAAGCTTCCCTGACTTTCCCTGACAGTTTATTTTTTTCCCCTGACTTTCTCTGACTTTCCAGACCGTAGGAAACCTGAATGTTCATGAAATTATTTTTTATGACAAAAAGTTTAAATTATTCTTAAAAATACTTTTAAATGAATGAATTCTTTTAAAACACAAATGTTAAATATTATACAAATATAATGTGTTTAATTAACCTTGCATTGTCTTTCTACCCATTTAGAGTTAGCACATATTTAAATAAATAGTGTTAAGGATGGGAAGTTTATAAATCAGAAGAACTGTACCCATATTTGTGAATAGAAATAAAATGAAACTAGCCATTTAGGAAAAACGCCCTTCAGTATATCCGACTGGGATTCAAACCTTGATCTCCTGTTCATTGTTGGGCTGGACTTACAGAAGAGTGACGCCTTAAACCACGCGGGCACTGAGGCAAGTAAATGATTATAAATTTATGTATAAGATATTTTTGGTATTTTAAAATATATAATAACTTGGGAGCAACAAGACGAACATGGTCTGCGATTCACCCAAAAATATAACAATTTCATTTGCTTGAACGCCTACAATAACAATAACGTTCACGTTTTCAATGAAACTCATGTTCCATTTCAGAGCATTTGTTCAAGGCCAAGCCACGCCAACGAAGCCAAAATAAATACTTGTCCTGGAAAAACTAGTGTTATTTAACTCAAAACATGAATGTAAAACCATAAAAAAAAACCAAATACATCTCTATATTTCCTACATTCTCCCATTGGTGGAGCATCCGGATCAATGTATTATGACGCGAGGGAATGGACTTAGTATAATAATAGAAGTAGTAGTCATTTTGACAATCCAGACATACCAATTTTTTATGATAAAATCAAATACCGCATAAAAGTGCAATCATTATTTTGAGTGAAATAAAACCAGAGAAATGTATATTTCTTGTTAACCCTGAATCCAACGTCCGTCCTAAAATTAAAAAAAAAAAAAAAAATTATTTATCTTTTATTGAGGTATTCAAGACAAACTCAGCACCGGAGAATTTCTATGAGCGAGAGAGAAAGGACCTAACAATTTTGCCAAGAATGGTATTTTTAACATATTTTCCAGGCTTCGTATGGATGCCACAATCAGCATGGGACAGAGGGCTTTTTTACTGCCCAAGAAAAGTACGTCAACCCTAACTGGGCTTGAACCAACAAACGTTGGTTCCTTAGGCAAACAGTTTTCCTCAAGACCACTGCAGTAAACACAAGTACAGAATATACATGGTCATGGCTGTTTAAAATATTACACTGGTGTTGATCCAATCATGTAGGTCCTTCGCGTAGTGATTGTTGAGAGTTGTTTACTTTAGTTCTCAGGTTAGGATGAATCAATAATAATGTTTATTTAATTAATAAAATTTATTATAAATGATAAATTTGCTCATATTATACCATTTGTGTGATGAAAGAGATTCAAATCTAATTATCAACTCAGGCTTTACATTTAATACATTTGATTGTTTCATTTTAGATTTCAGTTATATTGGTTCATTTATTGATCTTTTTTGATCTGAATTTTTATTTATTACGTGTGAATGTATTACTATGAATTAGTATGTTTCAAACCACCGCGGGTTTTACTATGGCTAACCTAAATCAACAAACAATTTAAAAATAGATAGTTAATGAAATAAACCTTTTCTTGATATTAAAAAATATACCATATGCTACAAAATCAAAAATCTCAATACCTAGTTTGGTATAATAATACTAATGTTACTTGCTAACTGTTTCAATGTCTAATTTTGAAAAAACAAAACAAAAACACCGTTACTTGTTCATAACTACTATACATATTTTTTGTTTTTTTGTTTAAAGGCCCAATGTGTTGCAACATTATTTATATATCTTTGCTTTGGCCAACAAGATATGAAAAGATTAACAAATCTGTGATAAAATATATTTATGATGTGTAATCATAATTATATTGAAGACGTATATGTGAAAAAAGTACCAAGAGTGTTGACTTTGAAAAAGTTGTTTAAAGAAATTGACATGAAAGTATATTTCAAGTTTTTACCCATAGAAAAACAAACATATTTTTATCCACTTGAGATTTTTTTAAACTATTCAATTTGAAAATTGTTCAATACTTTGCTTAATTTTTCCGGATTCAATCATACATGTTCTTATAAAATTGTGTTTGAAATATAACTAATCTTTAGAATGTAGACAGATCAGGATGTTTTTTTTCTAATGAGGACAGTATGAATAATTTTTGCAAATAAATAATATAGATGCAGAAAAACTGTAGATATGGTATTAATTTTAACTTGCCACCTATAACAAAAAAAAAACATATTCTTTCCTTATTTGATTATTTATTTACTTAAAACTTGTGTTTTCTTTGTCTAGAATCAATAATAACATAGGTATTAGAATCACTCTTAACATTAAACACTTAATACAAATATTTCACATCTACTTATTTATATATGAAGAAATTTAAAAAAGTTGTCGGTAATATTCATCTTTTATTGAATGCTTTCACACAAATAGCACATGTACTTTCACTGTAATAAATGAATAAGGCGGTAACTGTTTGGCTTGAAGCCCTTATTAGAAAATATTACTTATTCTGTCTTTGTGCTGAATGAATAGGAAGGTGTCTTTTTAAATCACCCTTCACCTTGAAGCTATTATCACAAATGTCACACTTATACTTTCTTTGTTCTACATGAATAATATGGTAACCATTTAAATTAATCTTCACCTTGAAGCTCTTATCACAAACACAACACTTATACTTTCTTTGATCTGAATGAATAAGAATGTGATCGTTTAAATGAATCTTCCTCTTGAAGCTCTTAGCACAAACATCACACTTATACTTTCTTTGTTCTGAATGAATAAGAAGGTGATTGTTTAAATGACTCTTCCTCTTGAAGCTCTTAGCACAAACATCACACTTATACTTTCTTTGTTATGAATGAATAGGAAGGTGATTGTGTAGAGAATGCTTCACCTTGAAGCTCTTATCACAAATATCACACTTATACTTTCTTTGTTCTGAATGACTGAGAAGGTGACTTTTAAAATTACACTTCCACTTGAAGCTCTTAGCACAAACATTACACTTATACTGTCTTTGTTCTGTATGAATGAGAAGGTGATTGTTTAAATGACTCTTCCTTTTGAAGCTCTTAGCACAAACATCACACTTATAGATTCTTTGTTCTGAATGAATAAGAAGGTGTCTGTTTAAATTACTCTTCACCTTGAAGCATTTAGCACAAACATCACACTTATAATTTCTTTGTTCTGAATGAATAAGAAGGTGTTTGTTTAAATTACTCTTCTCCTTGAAGCATTTAGCACAAACATCACACTTATACTTTCTTTGTTCTGAATGAACAAGAAGGTGATTGTTTAAATCACTCTTCCTTATGAAGCTCTTAGCACAAACATCACACTTATAGATTCTTTGTTCTGAATGAATAAGAAGGTGTCTGTTTAAATTACTCTTCACCTTGAAGCATTTAGCACAAACATCACACTTATAGATTCTTTGTTCTGAATGAATAAGAAGGTGTCTGTTTAAATTACTCTTCTCCTTGAAGCATTTAGCACAAACATCACACTTATACTTTCTTTGTTCTGAATGAACAAGAAGGTGATTGTTTAAATGACTCTTCCTTATGAAGCATTTAGCACAAACATCACACTTATACTTTCTTTGTTCTGAATGAACAAGAAGGTGACTGTTTAAACTACTCTTCACCTTGAAGCTTTTTGCACAAACATTACACTTATACTTTCTTTGTTCTGAATGAACAAGAAGGTGACTGTTTAAATGACTCTTCCTTATGAAGCTTTTTGCACAAACATTACACTTATACTTTCTTTGTTCTGAATGAATAAGAAGGTGATTGTTTAAATGACTCTTCCTTTTGAAGCTCGTAGCACAAACATCACACTTATAGATTCTTTGTTCTGAATGAACAAGAAGGTGATTGTTTAAATGATTCTTCGTCTTGAAGCTCTTAGCACAAACATTACTCTTATAATTTCTTTGTAGAGTGTAGATAAGATTTTGCTTGGTATTATTGTGTTTACTATTAGAATCTTTAAAATCACACACCTTTTTAAATAAATTTACATGTTTCTTCTCAATTATATCTAGACCAGATCTTGTACTTTTTTCACCAAGTGCAGAATCATTCAGAAAAGTATTCTCCTTTTTACCCATTAATTTACCTTTTCTTTTTTCTTCTTTTTGAATTAAATGTTTATCTAAATTAGAATATTTGCATGGTAGTGAAACATCATTAACTTGTGATGGTAAGTCTAGAGTGGGAGGTGTTAATTCAGTCTGTAAATAAATTGGAAATAAAAATTAAACATTAGTCTAAATATTTATCAAATTATAACATAGTTATTGATTTTTAAGTCCTAAAAGTCAAATTTATAAGCTACCAAATTGACATTATTATACATATTAAGAGGGAAACACAAAATCTAACTAAAGTAAGAATAAAAAAATAAAAATACAACTAGAATAATCAATGTAATTAGGTCAATGCTCCTTGAAGTAATTTGTGGTATTTATCAGGAAGAAATTTTAAATCAAAGAAATGTCACTCTACAACAGAGTTATGTGCCGCAATATTACGTTTCAGAATATGAACAATAAAAGGCTATATCTACAAAGTCTGAAGATAAATCTAAATTCTTTGAGTTTAATGATAAACTATTTATTGCTGTCCTAAATAAGCAAGTCCCTGATAAATATAAAATTTTGAATATATTATAATAACTCTGAATGATATAAGTTCACATTACACAACCCTGGAGTTGTCGAGACCAAACAAACTTTCACTGGTATTTATCTTTGGACAAAGCTAAATGTTTTGAGGGAAAAAAGATAATTTTCAGGACTTTAGGAATTATTGTTTCAATTGTATTATGACTAATAAATAAATAATTTGGGAGAAAAAAAATACAATGTTTATGTAACATTTTTTATGACAAAAAGTATAAATTCTTCTTAAAAATACTTTTAAATGAATAAATTTTACTAAAAAACAAATATTAAATATTATACAAATATAATGTGTTAGATTTATCTTTGATTTGTCTTTATACCCACACAGTGTTAACACATATTTAAATTAAAAGTGTTAAGGATGTGAAGTTTATAATTCAGAAGAACTGTACCCATATTTGTGAATAGGAATAGAATGAAACTAGCCATTTAGGAAAAAACCTCTTCAGTGCCCCTGCCTGGGATTCAAATACCGTCCTCTTTAAAATCAGAACTCTACTCTATTGATAAAATGACGCCTTATACCATTCAATCATTCTTGCGGGTTTTAAGTTGTGTTGTTGCGACAATAGAAAATATGACTGTGATAAAGAATGCAACTCAAAAATATTTAAAACTACACCTGTACTAGATTAGTAAGTGGCTGGTAAGGACTAAATAAATGAGTAATAAGATTTAAATAATAATTTATTAATTAATTATTTTTTTACCAAAGCATCTTACTAACTTTCATGTTTTACACATATGTACTAATAACTCCAATGAGTTAAGTATAAGGAATGTTGAATTCAGTGGAAGTGTACCCTTATTTGCGTGGAATGAGGATGGAAAACTATTTAGAAAAAAAACACCCTCGGTACATCCTACTTGGATTATTACCTCAATCTCCTTGTCATTTTCAGGCTTGTCTTACAGAAGAGAGACACCTTGAACCATGCGGCCACTGAGGTAGGTAAATGAATATAAATATATGTGCAAGATATTTTTGGTATTTTAAAATATATAATAACTTGGTTTATTTTACTAAAATGATTGAAAGATAAATGATAAACATAAACAAAATAATACTCATTAAAATAATTTGAATTTAACTTTCAATCATATGAGATATTTAATGTACACTTTCTAAACCGACAGATTATTATATCAGCACATGTATTAAAACTTTGAAACTAACTTAAATTTAGAAATAATACAACAACCGGCCCCCGAATATTAATTCTTTACTGTGAAAGGGGAAACCCACTTTTCATAAATGATAATTTTTTCTGCCAAGCCAGGAATGGAACCCAGCACCCTTAGTTAAGTATACATACATGATAACGACCAAGCTAAGGTGTTGGACTGGTAAAGTAAAGTCTGCTCATGATAGGTTTTTACCTGGATGACAGTTCTAAAAGCATATGTTTAGTTTTTGAGTGGCCAACACATGTAAAATATAACTGTTTTGTTATAAATGTCAAGTTTTTTTTATAACATATTACATTTAAAATAACGTCAACTTAAATTTTCTCACACTATTTAATTGCTTTTAATAATTTCTTTTTACCCAATTCAAAACCATTGTTTATACATAGTTAAAAGTATTTATTGTTCATTTTGTAATGTTATGATAACATTTCATAGTGCATACATAAATACATTTTAATACAGCCATCGTATTTACTTGGAATATAAAAAATACTTTTAGTTTTTATATGTATAATAAATTATTTTATTGATTATTTTATTGTATTTCAAAATATTTGACTGAATAAGATATGTTTATTTACTGTGTGGGTCCATCATTGCAAAGAAATTATTTCCATCATGTTCAATCAAATAATTTAATTAGTTGATCACCATTTTTAAGCCATGGTCGTCTAAACCTTTTGTGAAAGTGCTGTGAATAATCATTTTTTAAGTGGAATGAAACGATAAATAATTTATTGTGCCCAAATTCAAATAAATATAAATAATATTGGCCTGAATTATGTGGTGAACTATCACATTCATACATTACCATAGGTTTTAATTAGTTATCCAAAGTGACAGATTTCACCTGTTGGCTTAAAGATACATTAGGGACTTTTTCTAGAAACTTTATCAGCTGTAATCCAATAAACTAAGCTCATGAATGTACTATAATATGAAGTGTGGTTTGATAAAGTGTGCATTTTTGCAGACTCTTATTAGTTATCAACCTGGGCTATAAATCCAGCCCTGAGTGGAGGGTTTTCTACCTGCATTTGAGTGGAAGGAGAGTGGGGAACCACTTGGGGAAGATCACTCTCACTAGACCCGACCGAGATTCAAACCTCGATATCTTTGTCTTCAGCAGGAAAGTCTAAAGCGAGAGTGACAATTTATATTATTCAGCCACTGAGAATATGACAAATAATTTACAAATATTTTAAGTTGTTTCTGAAAATATATATACATTTATTTCTAATTATTTTTTGGCGTATAACGAGAACGGGTAATAAGACGCGATATTAAATTACTTGTTTTTTTAGTTTAGTCACAAACAAATTTGTCATACATCGGACTATCCGGATAAACAGATAAATGCAAGAACTAATATACTCTAATAATATGAGGGAGATATTCAACTCACAGTGAAATCATGTAGCCAGGAAACACCCAAACTTCGGGAAAGTGCCCCAGCTAACTGTTCCTAGAGTTCAGCTAAACGAAATCTTACTTGCAAGCCCCACTTCGACCTAATTAGGTCTGTGAATGATACCAGTCCCTATTATTTTTAAAAGTGTATCTAATTTTGGTGTGCAAACTGTGGCAGCGCTACAAGTTCGTAGTAGTGGCCGCGGGATAGTGCATAGTCTCCGGCCCCTTTCAAGCGCCGTTTGTATTAATTAATACATTTATTGTATGTACTAGTTAGTGTATCCAAGATTGTGTGGAAGTATAAATATACTATTGGATGTCCAAACTGTACTAATCAATAATAGACCGATCATAGTATCTTAACAGCTTAGATTCCTGGTAGCTTGCCATTTACTATTTGTAAAATGATAGTTCCTCTTCTAGAATATTAATCTTTGCGTTTTGTAACTCTCTATGGAGTTAATCATACTAGCTAGCTTATTTAACTACCATCAAGAAACTCTTTACACTAGGAATTACTAGACTTTGATATCATTAACTATTATTTAACTATAATTCATGTATATGACTTTCAGGTCTAAGTCGGTTAGTCGCTAAGTTGGATTGTTGTTATGTATTGTAGCTAAGCCTTGAATTAATATTTGCTTCCATATTTATATTGCTGCTGTGTTGAGGCAGACACACCTTTGTATCAGAATGTGCGTTAGTTCTAATTAAAAGAGTTACTAGACTATACAAAAGACTCAACCTTACTTCTGTAGATTCTTAGTTACCTAGTGTTTGCTTGAATTCTTCTAAGGGAATGGTAAAAGTAAGTAATTAAAAATTTAAACCATATAAATTGAAATAAACTGATTTATTAAACTTGTATATTTTCTTATGTTTGATCTTTCCCAAAACTTCACTTAATAAATTTGTAAAAAAATTCGTCACTTCTTCTATTAGATAGAAGCAATGATTCATGTTTAGATGAGATTTTTTCCAGGTCCACAATTCAAGCTGTAGTGTTTGCTCTCGCCACGTTTGTACTTGGTGAAACAAATGATGTGAATGTTGACGAGAACCTACAGAAGTAGGCGCATGTCCAGATAAAAATACCGCATGATGTGAATATACAACCGACTTAATAAACTTAATAAAATGTGTAGTGATGAGGTTATCTTCGGTGGTTGGAGATTTGTAGGGAGAGAAAATGAAACGCTCTCCAGCGGCTGTGATTTCGTCATGAGATGAAAGAGGGGGATTATTGAATATGGGTGTGATATAATGCAAAGATTCTTTATGATTGACTAGGCGTATAGTTTTAATTTTTCCCATACCCAAAAAATGCTGATGCAGTGTCGCAACTAGTCAATGCATGTGCGAACAAGATTGATCTCTTACAGTTCGAAATAATATTGGAGCAGAGCATATCTTGAGAAATGTAAATTCTTGTTTTGAATATACCTGAATCTTCTTTTAAAAAGAGAATGTATTTGTCTATGAGAGTAAGCACAGTAAATAGAACGACTGGATCGACATCCCGTCCGATTACAACCAAATTCTGATGTCAGTAAGAATTAGCAATTGTACTTTTTACAATACGTTTCATCATCTGGGGCAATTTGTGTCAATGTATTCTTTCTCAAATGCTTTTTGTGGATGGGAAAATAGACACACTTTATATTTCATATTACCTAAAAACTTGTATTCTCATCAAATAAAATATTAGCTGAAATTTGTTTCCAAAGTCGTTGCTGATACTGTATGCTTTACATGGTGATTTTATTAGTTGAGTAAATGTTAAATATTAAAGAGGCTTTATCACCAGATTAGTTGTATATAAATATAGCAAAAACTTCATGTAGGGTTGAAAATGTAACCTTCTTTGGCCACATCACATGGTGCGGTAAATTACCTCCATAAATATTATAGATCGAATACAGCGTAGCAAAATTGTGTATAAATAAATATTTCTGTTTAAATATATTATTATTATTATTATTATTATTATATTATTAGATATACATATGTACATATCTCACTCTATGTATAGTATATTGATATATATCATACATACATTAAACATTATAAACAATGACAAATATAAAAATATTAATAAAGTGGAATGTATTCAACTTTTGTTGTTATGCGCTTATTACCAAAATCATCGCGAAAAACTTAATATTTTTCTAGATTTTAATTTCTTATATATTCTGATCAAAAATTTTACATTCTACAACTTCATTTTCAACTAAATCTTAACCGTTTTGTAGTTATTTAGGAAACCAGAGTGGGAGAAAGAAATTTTGCACGGTGAACAAAATCTACCCTCTACTTCCGGCCTCAACTGCCCATTCTATAGATCAGTGATACCCAAAGTGGTCTATATCGACCCCCAGGGGTCGACGACGACCTGCAAGGGGTCCATGTCAGTGAAAAAATAAATTGGGGGTCCATGAGATGTAAATGGGGGTCAACGATAGTGGATCTCATTTAAGCAGGTCGTGACTTTAACTTTGGCTTTCCATGAATGGAATAATTCACATACACAGATAGTAGCTATTTACTTACAATCTTACATAGTACTTTCTTATAATATAAACACATATATCTATCTATATAAATTATAAAACTACCTATGAAGTAAACATTTTTAAAACATAATTGTTCATGAAACGTGATGAAGAATTTTATTAAAATTTAGGTTATTATGTATATTTTCTGATATATAAAACTGTTTAAGAATAATTATAAACTAGCAGTTGCCCGCAGCTCCACCCGCGTATGTTTTTATTTTCTCTGCTTATAAGTTTTTATTTTGTAAAAAAAAAAATATTTTTCCGCAGTAAATTGTAGCCTGTGTCAATTTTTTAGCTAGCTAGACCTCCAACTTAATCTGTGCAAAAGATCACGGAGATTTGTTGTTTAGTTTTTACGTGAAAACATAACAAACAGACCGACAATACACTACTACGGTTTTGTATACAAACTTATTTTTGTTATTATAATATTAGTAGCGAAGTGGGTTTTTTATAGTATTTGAGATTAAACATAACTAAAGTTATGCCAAATGTTGAAAAATTATTATTAAAGCATCAGGTACATCCCTCCTACTAAAAGCATTTATTTTTTGCTTGGTTATTTTATTTAACAGATATTAATTTTAATTTGGTTCGTTTTAATTTGAATTTAATTAATAAATGTATAAAACTTAACATTTTTTTAAAAGTTTTTCACACTACACTTCACTACAGTTAGAAACTTAAATCTTTCAAAGTGATTATCACTATACCAGCTGTCAAAAACACATTTGAAGTTGATGAATTTGCAAAAATGCAATTAGGTAAGCAGGGGGTCTACCCAAAACCAAAAAACCTGGCAAGTGGTCTACGAGACAAAAAAGTTTGGGAACCTCTGCTATAGATCTTACATCAAACTATGCAGAATAATTTTTATTCAAATATTTATTCTCGTCAGTTTGACCTCATGTAAATTTTTTTGATGAGTTCACCACTTACAAGATAATTGGGAAAAGGCACACATGCACATTATTCAAGAGGGTATTTTTTCAGTTTTAAGGGATTAAGCCCCCATCGGGTGACGGCTAACGCCAAGGATATTCCATTCTACAGTACTCAAGAATTTATGTACCAAATTTCAAAATTTAGTATATTTTTTCCATCAAATCGAATGTTTTGAGGCTAATATGATTGGACTATTACCCTAGATCATAAAGGTTGTCCCGAAATTAACACAAACTATGTTCATTTATTTATTTGAGGTATTTAATGTGAACTTTCTTGACTGGCTAATTATTTCAGCAAAAGCTAATTTCTAGAGCAACCTACCAATTTAGACGAGAATGTTATTTTTCACATTCCTTCTAGACTCTTTTACATGTTTCAATCAACATATGCCTGACGGCTTTATCTCCTCTCCTGAGGAAGTAGTGCTATAAGTTTTTATCACCCAAAAAAACCTTCGACCCCATTTGGGTTTGAACCCACTGACATGGGATCTGAGACAAGTATTTTATCCCATAATATCAATTATCAAAAACTATCTTGTTAAATTGTTCCAACATAAATATGATATAAGAAATAGAACACAAATTTTGTTTTAGTGTTTATTTTATCAATAAAATTCTAACTTAGGTTGGGTAACCTTTACTCATAATGACACATTTTAATTGATACTTTAGCTCATATTATAACATTTGTTTGATGAAATATGTTCAAAACTAAATATCAATATAGGCTTTACATTTAATACATTTGATTGTTTCATTTTAGATTTCAGTTTTATTGGTTCTTTTTGCGCTCAATTTTGAATTTTTATGTGTGTGTGTGTTGTGTGTGTGTTGTGTGTTGTGTGTGTGTGTGTGTGTGTGTGCATAAATTAGTGTGGTCCAATGGTATGATTAACCTGATTCAAATATTTCTTATAAATAAATAGTAAAAATAGGCATAAACCCCGTCTCAATATTAAAAAACTAGTGGTACAAAATAAAAAATCTCATTAACTATTTTGTGATAGTCATAATAATATAATTATTATTGTAAATTTTTTCAAGGTATATTTAATATAGAAAAAACTGTTACTTGTTTATTACTATTTTAGTTATTTTGTATTTTGTGTAAGGCTTCATTTGATAGCTTGGCTTTGTCTCACAAATCTTAAAGGAATTAACTAAACTGTAATAAAATATTTAATGTGTAAGCGTAGCTGTAATGTAGATGTATATGTAAATAAAGTACCAATTGTGTAGACTCTGATGGGATATTAAAAGATATTGACAGGAAGGTATATTTCAAGTTTTTAACTAGGAGAAAAAATTATTTTAAATGAACTTGAAAATAAAAAATCTACATGTTGAATGAAACATTTTTCAAACCTCAACTAATCCTTTTGGATTTAAAAAAGAACAGGTTATTATAAAAGTGTGTTTAAGATAGAATTAATATTCACAGTTTAAACAGAAGAGCGTTTTTTCTTATAGTGAAAAGAAAATTTTACTATTTTTTGTGACTAAATAAAATAGCTACTATGGTAAAAACAATTGCGATGGTTTAAATTTTACCTTTTGTCACTAATTATTGAAAGACATTTACTTTGCTTATTTAAATATTCACTTCAAACTTGTGTTTTCACTGTTCAGAATGAGTAAGAACACAAATAATAATTAAATGTTAGAATACCCTTATCATTAAACACTTAACGTAATACACAAATGGCAAATCTATTTACTTAATTCTGAATTAATTTAAAAGGATGGTTGGTAATATTAATCTATTATTGAAACCCTTATCAAAAATAGCACTTGTATTTCGCTGTACGTAATAAATACGGGTAGGTGCATGCAGAGAAGGCACACATCGCTCATCCCTCTCGGAAACGCACATTACTCATAGAACATGCCTGTGAAAATCAGCATAATCTCATCACACTTCTTACTCGGCTACAGAAAACCAGTCTGCATGGCTCATTCAAACTGCACTGTTTCTTAAAATAATACTTTTAATTTTTTTTTAAAAGTTTAAATCCGAATAGTTTTAATTTAGCTTTCCAAATATTTATTAAAGAATTAAAAAAAGAAAAAATTTTCTTTAACAGCAATATGATGAAAGTGATGAAAATGTTAGCAGCACAAAGTTTTACTTCTTGGCCAGTAACAATTCTGGGCAGTTTAGTGCACATCCTATCAATCAAGGAGACACAAATACTGGGAGAATTTACATATTTATTCACAAACTCAAAAGTGATGATCAAATGTTTCGCAGCTATCCAAGAATGTAATTGTAAACTTTCACTTACATATTGAATGAAATTGAGTCAGAAGATTGAATCATGACATTACAATAATTACCATGTTAATCTTATTAATCTTTTATGTCTTTCATATTTTCCCCAAAATAACCTCAATCTCTAAATGATCTGTACAAGACAAAGTCTATATAAAAGTCAAATTGAGAAAAGATTAAATAAAATGTGCACTGAGCCATACTGAGGGTTTGCTATGGCCTTGTACCAACCAATCAGAGCACCACACACATCGCACAACCCTTCACAAAAGCAGACCAGTTTGTTTCTTATGTTTGGTCAGAGTGAAATGCGGAGAGGAAGGGGCTCACCATGTGCGCTCACTTAGAAGGTGACTGGATTGAAGCCCTTCACAAAATCTAACTTATTCTTTGTTCTGAATGAAGAAGATGTTGTTTTAAACTATTCTTCATATTGAAGCTCTTATCACAAACATCACACTTATACTTTCTTTGTTCTGAATGAATAAAAGGTAAGGTGTTAATTTTGTTTAAGAAAGATCACCCTTCCTCTTGAAGCTCTTATCACAAACATCACACTTATACTTTCTTTGTTCTGAATGAATATAAGGTGTTTGTTTAAATCACCCTTCACCTTGAAGCCCTTATCACAAACATACACTTATACTTTCTTTGTTCTGAATGAATAGAAAGGTGATTGTATATACACTTCACCTTGAAGCTCTTATCACAAAAACACACTTATACTTTCTTTGTTCTGAATGAATAATAAGTGTTGTTTAAATCACCCTTCCTCTTGAAGCTCTTATCACAAACATCACACTTATACTTTCTTTGTTCGGAATGAATAATAAGGTGTCTGTTTAAATTACTCTTCACCTTGAAGCTCTTATCACAAACATCACACTTATATTTCTTTGTTCTGAATGAATAATAAGGTTGTTTCACCTTTGTTTCTTATCACAAACATACACTTATACTTTCTTTGTTCTGAATGAATAAAAGGTGTTGTTTATACCCTTCACCTTGAAGCTCTTATCACAAAAGTCACACTTATACTTTCTTTGTTCTGAATGAATAAGAAGGTGTTTGTTTAAATAACCCTTCCCTTGAAGCTCTTATCACAAACATCACACTTATACTTTCTTTGTTCTGAATGAATAAGAAGGTGTTGTTTATCACCCTTCATCTTGAAGCCTTATCACAAATACACTTATATTTCTTTGTTCTGAATGAAAAGAAAGTGAACTCTTTATTCTTGAAGTTTATACAATCACACTTATACTTTCTTTGTTCTAAATGAACTATAAGGTGTTGGTTAAGATTCCACTTTTCTTTAAAATCCTTATTGCAAATATTACACATGTACTTTCTTTGTAGAGTATATATCCGATTTTGATTGGTATTATTGTGCTTACTAGTAGAACCTTTAAAATCACACACCTTTTTAAACAAATGTACATGTTTCTTCTCAATTATATCTAGACCAGATCTTGTACTATTTTCACCAAGTGCAAAATTATTCAGAAAAATTATCTCCTTCTGACCCATTAATTTACAATTTCTTTTTTCTTCTTTTTGAATTACACATGTCTCTAAATTAGAATATTTGCATGGTAGCGGAACATCAGTAACTTGTGATGGTAAGTCTAGAGTGGAAGGTGTTAATTCAGTCTGTAAAGAAATTGGAAATAAAAATTAAACATTAGTCTTAATATTAATCAAATTATAATATATGTATTGATTTTTAAGTCATAAAAGTCTAATTTTGGAGCTACCAAACTAACATTATCATAAATATTAAGTGGGAAAATCAAAAGATAGCTTAAGTAAGAATAAAAAAAAATCAATAGAATTATGTCAATACTACTTTACGTAATTTGTGGTATTTATAAGGATAGAAGTATAAAGCTAAGAAATGTCACTCTACAACAGAGCCATGTGCTGTAATATTATGTTCCAGAACATGGACTAGATAAGAGAAAGTCAGAAGATAAATTTGAATTTTTTGAGTTTAATGAAAAACAATATTTTGCTGCCCAAAATAAAGCCAGTCCCTGATAAATATAAAATTTTGAATATACTATAATAACTCTCTGAATGATATAAGTTCACATTACACAACCCTGGTGTTTTCGAGACTAGTGAAAGGCTCAATCGAGTAACTCGATTGTGTTGTGTAATCAGGAGTACTCGATTCTTCCGGGATTACTCGAGTAACTTTACTCGGACCTTGATATTCTTTTATTTTATTTTTTCTTACAGCTAAGTGAAAATCGACCTCATTGGCCGGACTGTTTATTATGCTATTTCCATTTAAAAGGTATATTCCCTTAGAGCTCATTTTTCACCAACAGTTTCTGCTGCTAGGCAAAAATGAACCTTTATGGTTTAAATGTTGAACGTGCATTTTCAGTAAAAAATACTCGCTGATGTAAGGTACACAATCAAAAAGTATGCTAACTAAGCATATCACATTTCCGATTCTTTTTAAAAGTACTGAATGGAAGTTACTCTAATCTTTTTACTCAGTACCTCGGCTGTATTATTTCTAAATTTGCATATATTGAAACTAATTATTGTATTTCTTAATTATATCGATTATAATTTCTCCTTAGTAAAATATTATTTATAAATTGAAACTAGTTAGAGTAAGTTTTCACTTTTAAAAAGTTACAATTATTATCAATTTATTTAACATGAATGTATAAAGAAAGTTTATTTTATTAAAAAATTCACAACACTTTTTTTTGTGAGATACTTTTTAAAATGCATACTTTCATATCGACTGTTCACGTGATGTGGAATCTGAAAATAAGCGGGTGGAGGTCACTGTCAGTTGTGACTGCCTCCTACAGGAAGAGATTATGCACTTGTTATTAGCATCGAATCCCATTGCAAGATTCCCGAGTAATGTTGTCCAACCGATTGCCATGTGACGATCGCATAGATGATTTATTAAAAATTACTTGAGTATTTTTATTTGATTACTCTCTTCTATTTAAAGAGAATCGAGTAATTACTCGATTCTTAGAGCTACTCGATTGTGCCCATTACTAGTCGAGATCAAACTGGTATTTATCTTTGGACAAGTATAATTGTTCCGAAGAAAGAATGATAGTTTTCAGGACTTTAGGAATGACTGTTTCAATTTTATTATGACTTTTAAAGAAATAATTTAGGAGAAGAAAAAATATTTAATTTTTATGAAAAAAATTTTATGACAAAAAGTATAAATTCTGCTTAAAAATACTTTTAAATGAATGAATTTTACTAAAACACAAATGTTAAATGTTATTGTCTTTCTAACAATTCAGTTTTAGCACATATTTAAATAAATAGTGTTAAGGATGGGAAGTTTATAATTCAGAAGAACTGTACCCATATTTGTTAATAGAAATAAAATTAAACTAGCAATTTAAGGAAAACCACCTTCAGTACACCTGCCTGGGATTCAAATCCCGTCCTCTTTAAAATCAGAACTCTACTCTATTGAAAAAATGACGCCTTATACCATTTAATCATTCTTGCGGGTTTTAAGTTTTGTTGTTGTGACGATATAAAATTTGATGGTAATTAAAAAACACGATTCAAAAGTATTTAAAACTACACCTGTACTAGATTAGTAAGTGGCTGGAAAGGACTAAATAAATGAGTAATAAGATTTAAGTAATAATTTTTTAATTGATTATTAGTATACCATAGCATTTTATTAACTTTCATGTTGTACACATATGTACTAATAACTCCAATTAGTTAAGTATAAGGAATGTTGAATTCAGTGGAAGTGTACCCTTATTTGCGTGGAATGAGGATGGAAAACTATTTAGAAAAAAAAACACCCTCAGTACATCCTACTTGGATTATAACCTCAAATCTCCTTGTCATTTTCAGGCTTGTCTTACAGAAGAGTGACACCTTGAACCATGCGGCCACTGAGGTAGGTAAATGAATATAAATATATGTGCAAGATATTTTTGGTATTTTAAAATATATAATAACTTGGTTTATTTAATTAAAATAATTGAAACATATATGATAAACATAAAAAAAAAATACTCAGTAAAGTAATTTAACTTTCACTTTCAATTATTTGAGCTATTTAATGTACACTTTTGTAACTGACAGATTATTATATCAGCACATGTCTTAGAACTTAGAAACTAGCTTAAATTTAGAACTAACACAACACCCAGCCCCCGAAAATTAATTCCTCAATGTGAACGGGGTAACCCACCTTTCCCAAATGATATTTTTCTGCCAAGCCAGGAATGGAACCCGGCACCCTTAGCCAAGTGTACAGACTGGTTAACGACTGAGCTAAGGTGTTGTACTGGTAAAGTGAAGTCTGTTCATGATAGGTTTTTACATGGATGACAGTTAAAAAATCATTTGTTTAGTTTTTGGGTGGCCAACACTTGTAAAAATATCACTGTTTTGTTTTAAATGTCAAGTTTTTTAATCATATATTACATTTAAAATAAAGTCAACTTAAGTTTTCTCCCACTATATAATTACTTTTAATAATATTATTTTACCCAATGCAAAACCATATATTATACATCATTTAAAAATAATTTAAACATAATTAAAAGTACTTCATCTTCGTTTTGTAATGTTATTGATAACATGTAATATAGTGTATACATTAATACCTTTTAACAGAGGCATCATATTTACTTGGAAAAGAGAAAATACTTATAATTCTTTTATAAATATAATAAATTATTTCATGATTATTTTATCGTATTTGGAAATATTTAACTGGATAAAATATGTTTATTTACCGCGTGGGCGCATCACTGTAAAGAAATTGTTTCCATCTGTAGCATCTTTTCGTGGATACAACGATGAATTTCAAAAACTGGACACTAAATCATTTCTAGTCATATCCCACCACAACTAAAATAGTATAGTGTTCTAAAACTCACCGTGCTCCATTCCGCTGTGTACATCCCAAGTTGACTATCTCCCACGCCACACAACCGGCTTACGCGAACATGTTGTTTGGACCGAAAGCGCAAGTCGATGAGGACGTCAACATCATATGTTAGCTATGGCCGCCGGTAAAAGTGAAGTACGACGTTTCTGGTGCCAGATAGTTGTAAGTGCCAATAACATTTTTCTGTAGCTTTCCAGGGCCTTCTTGTTACATGTTCTCCTTCCACTATTACCCCTTCCCCTCTCTTCGTATCCGTCTTGTTTGTGTAACTCCTACCTTCCCCCCTCTCTGAGCAACGGATATTAAATAAATACTGCCAGGAGATCAGGGAAAAGTCATCTTGGGGGGTATTTATCTGGGGCACGTTTCGTGTTCCCAAAAAGAATGTAAGCTCTAAATTAAGTTTCGGCATTTTAATTCTAAATTCCTTTTTGGCTTAGTATCACGATTTAATGTTCAAAGTCCTTTTGACTTGTGAAAGGGATAAAAATGTTTAATGTTTAGAATATTTTTTTATGGAACATAAATTTAATATTTAGGATTCTCTTAACTTATAAAATTTAATAATGATGAATATATTTGGATTCCTTTTTTATAATATCGTTAGGTAAATAAATTATTAAGGTGTCTTGTATCAATTTTTATATATATATATATATATTATCTTTTGATTATAAATAAATTAACATTTATCTAGTTAATAAATAAACTTTACATTTATCTGTTTATAAATAAACTTTATATTTATCTTGTTTATAAAAAATACTTCAGGGTGGTACAAAAAATATTTTACAAAATTCCCCGACTTTTCCAGGTTTTCCAGGCAACATTTTTCATTTTCCCTGACTACTTTTTTCCAGTTTTAAGGTGGATGTGACTTTTGTATTATTTATTAATGATCACATATTAAAAAAGTTTGTATCTACTAAACATAAACAGTTTCATCAGTTATTTAAAAAATTAAAAT